>JAUPMG010033307.1:0-14573 GCA_031762675.1 Pachysandra terminalis | reverse complement strand
CGTAGAAATACGAGGTGAAGGTGACGCTTGGACTGGATAACCCATGAAATTGGAAAAATCTGGTTCGGGTCGTTACATTTCGCTTCTTCCTATCATGCGACATCAATCTTCTAGTAACCTTTCGAGTTGAGAGATTGGAAGGGAATTTTGTTCAGTCAAAATCATATGATTCGGGTAAGTTTCCTGAATAATTTTTATTTGAGTATTTAATCTAAGCTTGGCCATATGGAATTATTGGACTTTTTTTTTTTCTTTTGGAGTGGTTAAAATTTGTTGGCTATGGTTGTTCATTGGAATACATTATGGATGTTTGTTCTTTTGGGATAGGTTCTCGGAATGTTATAGATCATATGAGACAGTAATATGTATTTCTTGCATATCTTTAGAATCAAATTGAAAGACCAGTTTATTCTTCTTACTACCAATTTTGATGAAGTTTTAACTGTGATAACAGTCAATGCTGTCTCTCATTCGAGGAATAGCCAAATCCCCATAAAGCTTTCACTGCATTGAAATTCAGTGAAGACTAAATACAAAAGTTCTTTACCAACAGTAACTGCTTGACCCAATCTTCTATATTCGATCGACCATTTACAACCACTACCTGCACTACTATCCGTTATTGACCTTCTTACTCTACTAGACTCCCTTAAACATAACACAGACTGAAGCAAACAAATTGCATTATATTCTACACTCTTAAATAATTGCAAGAACTCAAACCAGACTAGGATAACATAAGCTTCACGTGCATGAAGTCTCATACGTTCTCGTGCAGAGTGGACGTGAACGTATCAAATTCTCCCTCGTTAGCTATAACCTTGTCCCCAAGGTTAAGCTTAGGGAAGCACTTGACCAGAAACTGGTATCTTTCACAAGTGGCATCCTCTTGAGGTGTTCCATGCCGATGCTCCAATTTTTCAATAACTGTTTTGGTCCCCTTCTGGATCATGCATTTATCAAGTATGGCTTGTGGATAAGGCTGCATTAGGCGATCATCTTCTATGAACTCATGTAACTAATCTTGTATGAACTCAACGGCTAGTGGGTCACGGCCGTTGAGATAACCACTATTGGTTCGTGAGTCTTCTTTCTTTCTTTTTCCATTCTATTTGTTTTTTTATAAACATCTGATGTCTCTGATATTTAGTCATGAATAAATTCATGATTAAAAGCTAGACTTTTGGTGTTTTCCTCTAACTATTATTTCTAATTGGCATTGTGTCTACATTATTTGAAGGATTAGACGAATTCATAACAAATGAAGAACCCTAACTTTTGTCATTCGCCTAAGAATGGACACATATCTTGTGGCTGATTACATGACCGATTGTCTAAACCAAGGTTTTCAAATCACAAATAGAATAAAAAATCCTTAGGGGCCAATTAGAATCGAATCATAACTTTGAATTGTAAATCGTAAGAGTCAGTAGTTTTAGTATAAATAGGGAAATAGGGTTTGGTGTTTAGGTTTTGGGATTTCTCTTAGGAAAAGCGTTTTTTATTGTTAAAGTACACAAAAAATAATTCTTTATGTATATTTAATTGTTTTAGAGTACTATATTCTATATAAACAAGGATCAAACGAGAAAAAGGAAAATTGTTCAATAAAAAAGATTGCATCATTTTTCTTTGGTGTTGTAGAGTTGAATCGTTTGAATCGTACGATTAAAAAGTAAATCGTAAGATCCAATATATAGATCGTAATATTCAAACATAAACTGATTTCTTCACTGATTTGAATCGATCTAGGGTCGAATTGTAAGATTCATACAATAAATCGTAAAAGTTTAACCACAGAGGTCTAAAAAACTCGGTTTATTCATTGTGGATCGGTGCCTTGGGTCAAAAGCTAAACCCTTACTCTTGGACTAGATTAAATTCTTGCACCCCCGTGCATATCACACAAACATACCAAGACACCATGTGCCGAGCACGAGCCACGGAGGGTCAATCGGAGGGTTCGATGGGAACAGTTATTGACATGTTTCCAATCCTAGCTTTATATAAATTTCCAAATATACACAATATACATAGTGTTTTTGGGTTCTTTTATTGGAATCCTGATTCTTTATCCGAGAATAAACTTATTGGAAATGTAGTTGGACCAAGAGTATGCAATGACTTGGTGCGATCTTAGCAGACATATATTTCTATTTTGTTTCAAGCTTGGTCTTTTTGCCTTCTTTGATGTATGTAGTTTATTCTTTTCTTCTTTTCTAATTTTATCTTTTTTATAACTATTGATTGAAATTCAAAATATCAAGCTCAATATGAAAGACTCAGTCTAAGATATCCTTTCACGAGTATATCTACTGGTCACTAGCTCCGATAATATCAATTTGTACATATAGCTAAGCCCAATTTGTATTAATAAAAGAAGGGATAGGTAGGACCAGTTTTAAATGTTCACTTTTTTTATTGGTAAATTTTAAAAGTTTGGTAGCCTTTAAAAACATTTTGAATAGAAAAAGTTTTCTTTGGTAGATTCTAAAAATCAAAAGCCTTATTAGGTAAGTTGCCCAACTTTTTAATAATAAGGGAGAGAGAGAGAGAGAGAGAGAGAGAGAGAGGGACGAAGAGTGCATGTCTATTGGAATCGATGAAGCATTAAATAAAGTACAATTAACGATTTAAACTCTTGAAGGAAACATGTTTGAGACATGAGAATCCATGCTCTTGCTTTGTAGAAAGCACGAATTTGTAATGAATTTACCCTAAATTTGTAATCACGAATTTAGAGCAAGAACGCTTTCCAATCTCATTGAATTAGGCAACTAAGGTCATTATCATGTTGTGGAAAACATTGATTAAAAGCCAAAAATGTTTTTAGACCTGACTCATATACGACTTATTTGATTTTGCTAAATATGGACCTGATCTGGAACTTCTACTGTGTATTTGAATTAAATCAAGATTGGACTCAAATTTATTAGTGATAAAATGAATGTTGACCCTAACAAAGCTCGTTCCTCTCCAAATCTCGTTGTTTCTTCCCATAGTAAGGATAATTATAACTTATTACATTAGACCTTGTTGATGGTCATTTTTGGAAGCTGTTCCACATCATCAGGGGTGATGATGTAGCAATACTTTTTGCCATGTCAGCATCCTTGTCATTGCCTAGTTGGCAGAAGTAGTATCTGTGGGTTTTGACCATTTTGAGTCAAACCGGAGCTTCCGACATAGTTACATTGGGTAATTGGACAAGTAGTTGGAGAGGAAAAGTCACGGCATAACAAAACTTATGGAGTAAGAGGAAAAACTGCTAAAATTAGCCCTAAATAGAATAGAAAACTGAGTACAAAGAAACCCCCAAACTTGAGAAGTACTGAGCCCTTTCAGAGCCCTTACTGGGATGCCCGAACTAGGTTGTCTAGGGCACCAACCCCTTGCCCCACTGGGACCTCTTGATAGGGGATTTGGTAGTGGTTGGAGCTCCTAGGGGTCGATTCCCTGCCATTCGTAGTCGTGAAGCTCCCGTTCAACGTGTTTTTGGATGATTTATCATGTCAAGTTCTTATGCCAAGAATTTGAGCCATAAAACTTACGAAAGTTTGAAATACTTATTTTTGGGTATTTACATTGAAAAAGAAACAGTTGCGTCATGGAGAGCTAGAGGCACTGACATAAGTGTCTGGCATGATATAACCCAATCTAATAAGGATTTTATATTAACTTAACACATTCGACCAACTATTTTTGTTGATAAATCTTGAGTGCGTTTTTTTTTATTTTTATGAAATAGTGATGCGTTAGAGAGCGATGGGTTTGGGCCTTAGTTATCAGAGCGCAGAGTGAACAACGTAACGTGAGAGCGAGAGCGTCAATTTCAAAAATGTCCATAGATACAGAGCGTGTATGTGTGTATATATCAGCATATATATTATTTATATAATAAAATATACAATACAAATAAAGAAAAGGTTGGACACCTTAGATTCATTAATTCTTCACGTATTCTGTTTTTTGCTTGAGGATTGTATCCTATAAAACATTTAAGTATATTGATAGCTAAGGTATAAATAGGATCAGGAGTTTCGTGACCATTTTTAGTTTTTGTTGTTTGATTATTGGTATCTTTTTTGACAGCCAAAAGGTTTTGCATTCATTCATCCTCAGTGAGATAATTATCCCACCATCCTTTAAGTTGACCAAAAAACTCACAAGCAATCATTGAGGCTGTTTGGTGATCTATATTCATAGTGTCAATTTGAGACGGTTTGGTGAATATTAACATTTGTTGTACTAGATTTATAATTTGATATTCGACCATTCCATCAATATTGAAGGGTTTACCAAATTACATAATAGTTCATATATTATTTCATTCCAATTGTAAATATTGTTTCCATTAAAACTAGTTTGTAAGTAATATCCATATATTTGTATTGTGTAGCAACCAATGATGGGAGATTATAATAGCTTTTATGAGGGTTCCAATTAAATTTATCTGGTTTGTTTTTATTGTTTGAATATTTTCATTATCGAAAATATGATTTTGTGAAGCATCAATTTCAGAGATATGTTCAATATTATCAGTATGGAGCATCATACAATTTGGATCAGAGGAAGATGATGGTTTAGTGACTTTTAAATCAGTTAATTTTTGAACAAAATCATTTGTAATTTGTGGAGTTTTAAGATGAAATTTGGGTAAATCTAGAGGTTTTATTAAAGGAGGGGTACTTGTGGAGGAAGGGAATGTGATTTTTATGTTTTGTAAAGGACGTGGTTTAATTATAGTAGGGTTCTGAAGTAGATTTTCTATTCTTTCGATTTATTTTCCAATGGTTTGTAAATGAATATTGGTTTAATTATTGTGTTCAAGTATTGGAACGAGATGTTTAATCGTTGAGGAATATTTTTTGTTGGTACTTGAGTAGTTTTGAAAGGTACTACTTTAGTATTTTTAGAAGTTCCTACTATTACTATAGTTTATGCTGGTGGATGACTAGATTCAATATTTTTTCCTGAAGAGGTTATCCATGTAGTAGTTGCATTTGAAGTAACATTTATTTGAGGAATTTCATTTTTTATAGAAAACCATTTGAAAAAATGGATGTGGATTTTATTTTGATTAAGGAAATCATAATAATTTTGTTGAATTTCATTTCTTTGATTTGAATTATATATTGCAAAAAACTTCTTTATATTTTTTGAAATTTTGTGAAGATAAAATTCATTTCGTAAGATTCTTTATTTATACAGAATTCATCATTTGTTTTTACTAAAAGATTAAAATCTATTTCCAAATCATGTATAGAATCACTAGGGGATTTTGGTGTAGCAGGTGTAGTAACTTATTAAATTGGTTGTTGAATATTTAAATCATTCTGACATATCCCTTGTAATTGTATATTGTTTACCTTGTCATATTCATATTAGGGTACACTAGAGTAAGAGCATCTAGAGGAATCTTAATTTAGAGGAGTTACCTAGTGTAAGTTTTCTATTTGAGGAGAATCTTATTTCAACATTACCATTTGTATGTTCTATTACTTGTTCAAGAGAACTAGTTGGTAATTCGGGGTATAGTTTCATTTTCCATGATCCAAAGTGTAGGCAACTAGAAGTCCTTTCCTTTTTTGATTCTTGGTACAACAACATTATTACATAAATTGGTATGTATTAAGGTGGTTTTCCCTTTAGTATCAATTTGAACTGCATTAGGACAAATTGTATTCCTGGTTTATTAATAAATTCGATAGCAAAGTGCTAGATTTAAAGAACCGGGATTCATATTAAAACCTTGGGTGTGAATATTTAATGTTATTGTATCTAGAATACCAGGATCATTTAAAGATACAGAAAAATCAGGAAAGCAGTTGAAATATATTGGATCTTCAGATAGAGAAGATTTTATCATTCCAAGAAGAGTGTAAATATTTTATGTCGTTAGTCTCTGATACAAGTTAAAACAAAGGTATGTAATCCTAATATGGTTAATGGTTTTATTGTAATTTGAATCAATTCGAGATGAATATAATTATATTTTTGTTTATGTAAATCTATTGATTTTTTAGAAAATAATTGAAGATTTTCATGATTATTCATAAGGATTATTGTTTGCTCAACTGATTTTATTGAATAAATTGTTTGTAAATTAAAATTTCAATCTTATAAACTTCTTTGATTGATACTTTTGGAAGTTTCAAATTTTGAACTTGTTTTTCAATATTTTTAAAATTTATTTCTTCACTATTAGATATGCCCTAAAACTTATGTGGATTTTAAATCAATCTGTCAATAGCTAATTCTGTCAAACTGACCAAAAATGCCTAACCAGTGATGAGGTCTTAGCTAGTTACGACTTGGATGATTAGAAATAAAATTATTAAATAAAAGATTTAAAACGTTATTGATCAGAAATATTATTTCAAAACCTTAAGATAGCTTCAAAACATATCAATATAATTCACGTAACATGTGACGTTTATAAGCCGGTAGATCACTCTGAGGAGAGATGCTTATAACAGGCAAGCTTTGTTTTATGTTGAACCAAGGGCCACATTCACAGTAAAGTGATTCATGGCTTTGATACCAAAATAGATGATGGATAAGTAATAATAGTAAAATATACAGAGTATAGTGTAGGAACGAAACTTTAGAAAGATTAAAGGAAATGAAACATATACATAAACATGAACAAGAGGAAAGATTGAATCTGCTTTTACACGTGTCCTTGATGTTGTGGAGACGTACTTGGTCAAGCGCAGATGCAGTGAATTATTGATAGTAGGTACTATTTGGATGAGCATATTCAATTGAATTATTTTCTGACAAAAAAAGTACTATTTAGGTACTATTCATCTTAGACTAAATCCATGATTGAAGTTTTGTCAGTGGACAGCTGTCCATGATTATTCCAATCGCACATGGATACAGAAAGCCTTCACATGGAAGTGGGTCCAGGTTGTCAGCGACCATAGTTGTCGGTCCTTCATCTATTATTGAGATTATTATTTTGAAGGAGGAGTAATTTCACAACTGAACAAGGTGTCGTCGTGATTAGGATCATCAGTTGGAATGCTGGATGAGGAGAATTCAATTTCATCGTTTTCAATTAATTAAAGTATTTTCTTTTTGAGATCTGCTGCAGAAATATTAGGATCTGTAGAGATGATCTTCCTTTTGAGTGTATGCACTGTGATTATTGGATCATCAGGAGATGGAGAGGGGACTGCAGGAATTGGATTATTTGGATGAAGAAGAATCATATTATCAGGTAAAAGATGATCAAAATTGCATTTGGTTCACCACTTGGTGGCAATTTGACGATACAACATAGGGGGTTCCCATTCGGAATCAACAACATATTGCCATGCACAGATCCATCGAATTGAAAATTCTCAAACAAAGTGCATGAAAGGGTAAGCATGAAAGGGTAAATAGTTTCATTATTGATATTGGGATTGTTTGTAAAATAAATATTATTGGATTCAAGGAGTTGTTCTGGTAGAATTTCTTTGAATAGGATCAAAACGTCTCCACTATATGATAAACCATGATGGAATATTAGATGAAAATCCTGCACAGAAGAAGAAAAACCAAGAGTGTTTGAAAGATTGGTTTTGGTAAAAAATGTAGTATTCCCATGCCTTAATTTATTCCTAATACGAATAAAGGACTATTTTGATTGTGATGAAAATATTTAAGATTATTAATATTGCCCAATTGCTGACGGGAAATGATATGCTTAATTTGGAATTTGGAATAGGTGTAGTATTGATGAATATCATTTGGGTTATGAGAATAGGTAATGACAGCGGATGGTTTCAATTAATATAGATTCATAAAATTGCCTATTTTTAGGTTCATCAAAAGGTAAATAGGTATTATGAGGATAATATTGAGTAGTAAGGGTATTAGGAGAAATTTGGGCTTCATGTGATTCAATTGCTATAATATTGATGGTACCTTTAGGAGAGTATTTGGGATTCTCAATTGTTTGGGTAGAAGGTGATTGGGAAAACTGAGTAGGATTAGGGGGTAAATTATAACGAGGGTAATTTATGAAGGGTGAAGGTCGTTCGATGACAGCCTGTTTGTAGGATGGTTGATTTGAGCCGCTGCCTTCAATTGGTTACTTTTCACGGTAGCTAATTGGTCTCATTTTTACCCTGCAGAAATTCTCGAGTCAAAAAAGTGTAACGACCTAAACTTTTCTAATTTATGCAAATTTATATTTTAGACCATGTGATGATTGTTTTCCTTTGTTTGGATTGCCGATCGGGTTAATCCGACCATACGATCGAGTGTGTTGTGCCTAGCAGGCCTTGGTGCTACGCTCCGTCACATGGCCCATTTTAGTTTTTGATGTGTGGTGTGGATCTTCTATATCAAAACATGTGATGTGTGTACTCGATTGAATTGATCTTCTTGTGTTTGTTTGTGTGGCTTGGATTGAAGGAGAGAAGGGAGTTGGTGGTGGGGAATACCAACTCCCATTAACTCTTCAATCCAAGGGTCTAGTTGGTGGTAGTTTGAAATAGAGGGTTAAGATTTGTTGGGTTAGAGACAAAGTGCATGGTTTTGTATATTTGTCTCTAAGCTTGAGAGAATCTCAAGTTTTCTCTTTTTGGATGGTTATTGTTGCTTGGAAACTTGAAGGAGAAGAAGTCTTAGATGCTTGGGATTTCATTTCATTTGTTTGTATTTTCTCTAAGGTAAGTAGATAATTTCTTTTTGTTCCTTGATTAAAGTAGTGTCATAGTTATTTCCTTTATTTTCAAGATCATGCACTCTAAAATTCTAGGAAAATAGACTATGGATGTGTGATTGACTTGTCGAGGATGAAGCCATGATATTTAGATTGAAATGTCATAAATTTGAATATGTAATGCATGTAAGTGTATTCCCTTTCGTTTTGTCTTCATTTTGGTGGGAAAGCCCCTCATTTGGTTGGTTCGTAACGTTCGGCGACCTACTCGGTGCATCGAACATCTCCTGGGCGATCGGCGGACTATTCAGTGCACCGAATAGGTCGTTGAGCCTCTAGACAACTTCTGACTTTCTGTTTTTGTTGCCGAGTCTCAGTTTAGTGTGTCGAAGAGGTCACCGAGAATAAGGTCTCTGAAATTGTCGCCGAGTCTCAGTACGGTGCGTCGAGACAGGCTTTGGTGTGCCGAGATGGTCACCAAGGACCTCGCCGAACCTAAATGTCTAGCCTCCAAATCTGATGTGTTATATTGCTACATAATCACATTGTTTGCAACTCAAACTGATGATACATGTTCTCAAACTTGGATGATTTGCATCTTCTTCTCTTGTGACTTAATTCAATGAAATGTTGAATCTGAATATATGAGGATGTGTGGAATAAATTCTTTAGTTAGTTATAATGCACCTTGTACACTATGAACTGAATGCTTAGTTAGCATGCACCTCTACACTTGCACTGCATTGACTCGAGACCTTAGTTTGGTCAAAGAGAAATACTCTGTCCTCCGAGATGATGCGGTTTAGTCTCGTGAGTTGAATAAGAGTGATGTAATGTGAATACCACATCTAGTGAGGAGACTGACAAGGGTGAGTGGAGGGATTAGCTACCCCAATAAACTCACTTATTGCCCAAGGGCACTTTACCCAAGAATACTCACGTTGGTGAAAACTTGGATGTAATATTTAAGATGAAGATCTTTATAGTATGTTAATTGTCATGATTTCTTGATGTACTCACCTTGGTGAAAACCTCGGAACTTACCCTTGATAAAAAATAAGTGGGGGGATTGTGCCTCCTTGGTTGAAAACCCATAGAACTATGTTTGTACACATAGAATAGTCATATCCCATAGCTGTGAATACGGGGATGAAGTCACATTGGGGGACATCTTGGATAGAGATTGGGATCAAGAGGAAACATGCCATATTAACTTATCTGACAGACTACATTTCATACTAGATTGCTTGATTAGTTCACGTTGGTGATAAATGTGAATTAGGTGCACAACATGCATAATAAGACTCAAACTCATGCATTTCATTTCATTAAACTTCATTACTGTGTGGACTGGATAAAATGAGTAATGGCTTGACTCTAAGTTAATCATGAACAATTATGAAGTTATTTACTTACTGGCATTTATAGCTCGTGCTTTTTAGCAAACAAATTTTAGGACCTTTAGACGAGAAGGCAACTGAGGAGAGTGCAGTCAATGAGGAAGACTTCGGAGAAGACGAAGACTTTTACTTTGTGTAATTACTTGTAATGACTTAATACTCTGATATTTTTTATGTTACTATTCTTTTGGGAAAAACTTGGGTATACAGGGAATTCTGGTTTTTAACTTGGAACTTTATTTTTGTATCTTCCGCTGTTATACATGTAAATAACTATAGAAATGTTGTTTTAAAATTTCTTTTATTGTTAATGTTCTTACTTTCTTGCTATAGTTGTATATTGACTGCCACTCTCTTTCCCCAAGGGAGTGAGAGTTACATCTTAAGACCTGACTGGGTCCCCAAGTGGACCCATAGGTTTGGGTTGTGACAAAGTTGGTATCAGAGCTATAGTTCTTCGTTTTAAATCAGATTTTCCTTGAGTTTTTGATATGATCGAGATTTGAAAGTTTTCAAGATGTCGATATTTCATAAGTTTCTTTGTGGTTGATTGTTGATCTCTAACCATATGAAATTCTTAACTTAGAAGAAATTCGGATGTACCAATCTTGTGGTTAGGTACTAAATTTACTTAAATGGCTGGAAGAAAAGGTAAACATGCTAATGGACCACCCGAAGTTGAGAATCATGGAGGTGACCCACACTTGGCGGGGCTATACCAAGCTTTGGGTGATATGGCCAACCTGATGCAGAGGCAACAAGTCCAGCTGCAAAGCACTACTCAGAACAACATCTCTGACCTTGAGAGATTTAAGAAGCTAGGTCCAACAACCTTTAAGGGAGCCACAGATCCCGTTGAAGCTCAAACCTGGATTGATTCGATGGAGCACATCTTCGAAGTCATGAAAGTCAAGGATGAAGAATTGGTTCGTTTTGCCGCTTTTAAGCTTGAGGGCAAGGCACGTCGATGGTGGAAGTCAACTTTGGATATCGTCGTGGTCACCACATAGAAGAGATTTAAGGAAGTCTTCTATGTAAAGTATTTTCCCAAGACGATGAGAAGAGAGAAAGAGTTAGAATTTATGAAGCTTGAGCAGGGGAGCATGTCAGTGATGGAGTACGCAGCCAAGTTTACCGAGTTATCTCAGTTTGCGACGTATGCTGTGGATGAAGAGGAGAAGAAAGCCTTTCGGTTCGAGAACGGCTTAGGGCCGAATATTAGAAGTTGATTGATTGTGAGAGAGTTTATAGAATACCAAAAGGTGGTGGATTGTGCGAGGAAAGTAGAGAAGGATATGACTGAGTTCAGGAAGACCATGGATCAGAGGAACTCCAAGAGCAACGCTTGACTGGGAAACTTCAAGGGCAGCACTTCATAATCACATAAGAGGCAGAGGACTCAAGGGCCGTCTAACTCTAGCGGTTTTGGGAACCCCAATTTGCAGTGTTTCATTAGCGGAAGGCAAGGTCATTGCTTGAGGGAGTTTCGTGCATCGCAAAATCCACAACAAAACTTCTTCCAGGGTCATCAGCAGCAGCAGCTTGTGCCCAAGACTCACTACCCGCAGAATCCTAATCTTGTGCAGCAGGTGTAGCCTTTCAGAGGACCTAGAGCGGACCTCTACAGCAAAAACAGCAACCACAACCTCAGATGGGCAAGCTCTTCGCTATAGAGCCACAGCAGAACGAAGTCATGGAAGGTACCAGGTACCATACGTCTCTCCCATATTTCCTCAAGAGTCTTATTTGATATTGGAGCATCTCACTCCTTCATAGCACAATTACTTGTTCGTTGTTTGGGTTTACACATGAAGAACTTAGAGAGGAGCCTTGTAGTGGCAAACCCTGTAGGAGGCACTGCACAGTTAGATAAGGTGTGTGAGTCTTGTTTGGCTATGATAGGCGAGCCCACACTACCTATAGATTTGATTGTTCTTGGTATGCATGAGTTCAATGTCATCTTGGGAATGGATTGGCTAGCTACACATCATGTGCAGATAGACTGCCACAACCGAGTTATTTCTTTTTTGACTCCGGAGGGTGACTTAGTAGAAGTGGTTGGTTCGAGATCTCGGATGCCCAACTTATCTGTTTGTTTAGATCTATGGTCCATTGAAGAGAAGAAGGATTGGGAAGGGATCCTCGTTGTGAATCAGTTCGGAAGAGTATTCCAGGATTACCACCCAAGTGTGAAGTGGAATTCCGTATCGAGTTGATCGCAGGAGCGCAACCCATCGCACTGCCGACGTATTGGATGGCACCCACAAAGTTGACGGAGTTGAGGAAGCAGTTGGACAAATTGCTAGCTTTACAGTTTATTCGGCCGAGTTCTTCACCTTGGGGAGTGCCTGTTCTATTCGTGAAGAATAAGGACGAATCCCTTAGATTATGCATAAAGTACCGGAAGTTGAATCAAGCTACAGTGAAGAACAGGTACCCGTTGCCTCGCATTGAGGACTTGTTCGACCAGTTACAAGGGGCTTCTTACTTCTCAAAGATCGATCTTAGATCCGGGTATCACCAGTTGCTGATTAAGGAAGAGGATGTACCGAAGATGGCTTTCCGGATGAGATATAGGCACTTTGAATTCGTAGTCATGCCATTTGGACTAACTAACGCACCGGCAACATTTATGGATACGATGCAGAGAGTCTTCAGGCCTTATCTAGACAAGTTTCTAGCAGTGTTCGTTAACGACATTTTGATCTACTCCAAGACGAAATAATAGCACCTTAGTATTGCCTTGCAGACCCTAGCAAATCACCAGTTGTATGCGAAGTTTTCAAAGTGCAAGTTCTGGAAGGGAGAGGTGAAGTTCCTAGGACACGTAGTGTCTAAGGAAGGTATCACGGTGGACCCGAGCAAAGTTGAAGCTGTTTCTAGTTGGGAGCAGTCCAAGAATGTGTAACGGCCTAGACCTTCTAATTTATGCATATTTACGTTTTAAACTTTATAATAATTCTTCCTTTTGATTTGATCGTTGATCGGGTTAAATTCGACCATGCGATCGTGCGTGTTGTGTTTGTTGGGACTTGGTGCTACACACAGTAGCTTGGCCCTTCTTATTGTTTGAATGGGTGGTGTAGATCCTTTGGATCAAGCTTGAATTTAGTGGTCAGGATTTCATCTTGAATTTGAGAGGTGTATGGCTAGGATTGAAGGAGAGAGGGAGTTGGTAGTGGGGAATACCAACTCCCACTAACCATTCAAATCTAGGACCTAGATTACAGTCGGTGAGAATGGAGGGTTGAGATTTGTCTATGTGGAGACACATGGAATGGGTCTCTATGTGAGAGAGAGAATCTCGTGCATTCTCTTGGATTAGCTTTGGTTGTGTTTGCTTGAGGGTTTGAAGGAGAAGGAGAACGAGGGTTGCATGCTTGGGATTATTCTTGGATTTTCTTGCATTTATCAAGTAAATAGATATCTTCATGTCTATGTTTTGATTCATCTTAAATTCTTGAACATTTCCCATTTTCTCTAGTTCATGCTTGTAATGGAATGTTGAAGAATGGATTGAATTCCCGCACGTGTATTATGAAGGCATTAAGCTCATAGGTGGAATCGGGAGTCACGCTCACATTGTTTCCTGAAAACACCTATGGCTCAGCCATATCCTCTAAAATCATAAACTTCAGATTGGGGGGTCGTATTTTGCACCGATGGTCAAATCGACCGGGAAGATAGTCAAACACGTATAACTTGGAGAGATACACGTGCTCCCATTACAATCACCCCATTTGGACACGTGTACAACTTCAGCGAGGTCTCGGCGTGCCCTTCGGCTAGCCGAAAAGTGTCAAAGTGTGCCAAATGGAATGAGATCTTGGGATGTGGTCCAAATTGGTCTTAATAGATGTGAAATGATTTCACATTGTTTCAATGTACCCTTCAGCTACCTTTCGGCGAGCCTAAAGGGGGTTTCGGCGACCTCTTCGGTGCACCGAAAGTGCGCCGAAGATAACTGTCCCGAGACAGTAAGTCCTTCTGTACTTCGGCGACCTATTCGGTGCGCCGAATAGTGTGCCGAAGCCACAGATTGAGCTTCACGTACTGAATTTTGGTGGGGAGTGAGGTTGCACTGTCACAAAGGCATTTCCATATTTTTATTATGTTAATCTAAGGTCTATGGTGGAAAAATGAGGGTTTCCCTCATTGCCACCATGCCTAGGGTCTGGGTTGTGTGATTAGGCGGGTCGGACTTGGTGTCCTTGATTCGATCAAACACTGTCTACACATGTCTTTGATTCGATCCAAAACTATCTACAATGGTCCTTGATTCGATCCAAACCTGTCTGCGATGGCCTTGATTCCGTCAAAAACTGTCTGCGAAGGTCCATGTTTCGATCCAAAACTGTGTACGAAAGTCCTTGATTCGATCCAAAACTGTATACAAAGTTCGTTGATTTGTGTCACGCCCCAAAACCCGAGTCTGAATCCCTAGGCGGGATGGCACGAATCTCGAGGTGAGACCTTCGGGATCCACTTCTGGACCGCGGATTGCCATATCA
>JAUPMG010033296.1:0-14574 GCA_031762675.1 Pachysandra terminalis | reverse complement strand
GGAGAGCTCGTCTTCCTATATTATGGCTTGGATGATGAGGCAGGAGTTGTGTGATTGGAGATGTACCCACCTTGTCCGTTTGGCTTGGTCTCTATGTAGAGGTTGGAACATCTCATTCCATACTGTCTTGAGGGGAGCAAATCAAGAAGCAGAATCTTTGCCTAGGAGGGGTAAAGAGAGGAGTGATATGTTTGAGGGGATTCCGGTTTGTATTTGATTGAATAGTATGGGCTTCGTGGAGAGTTAAGTGCTTTTGTGATGTGATGTGAAAGGTTGGATCCACGAGGCTAGTTTTATGTATTTTTATCTGTTTTTGTTTGCCAGTGCTTAAGTACTCCTTCTTAAGCTATGGAATTTGCACTTCCCCTTTCATCTTTTATACAATTCATCAATTATAAAAAAAAAAAAAAAAAGGGATGCTAAAGATACAATTACCAAATTAGGGAGCAAGTACCAAATGAGACCACATAGGAATAGCAATCCCAGAAAAGAAAGGATCACTAGAACCCCACTGCGCTAAGAAATTAGACTCAGATCTCTGAGCCCAGGAGAATAAGGTATTCCTTTGTCTTGAAACGTCAACGACTTGCTTCAGCCAGTGAGCAAACTTCCAAGGACCTCATCCTCTATTGGCCTCACTTGATTACATCAGAGGAAAATAAATCCTACAATGACCAATGCACTACACTCTAATCCCATGGAAGAGAGCAGGAGGCCCAGTTCTTGGGTAACTTGAGTTGTACAGAAGATGCCAAGTTTAAAATTACATTAATAACTTTGGCATTGTTTGTATTGAAATTTATCATTAACGGCCACGAATTCGATCTATTTAAATCAGATTCCCAGTAACAATGAAGTTTGAGGCTAATTGCCTACTGATTATTTCCAATGTTCTTACGATCCAAGCTAAATCTTAGCCAACTTACAGTAGCACTTTTTTCTAAGCTGAGGCTATCTGGATGTGCATCATTCAATGGAAACAGAAAGCTTACTATTCTATATGATCTTAGATCAATTAAACACACAATACTGGGGGGATTGTTTTTGATTGGTTATTTATCATTAATGGCCAAGACTTCATACAGTTTGTGCTGTTTAAATCATATCCCCAGCAATAATGACATTTGAGACTAATTGCTTACTGATTATTCCCAATGTTCTTATGATCGAAGTTAAACCTTAACCAATTTACAGTAACACTTTTTCTAAGTTGATGCTATATGGATGTACATTATTCAATGAAAACTGAATGTTTACTAATCTATATGATCTTATAGATTAATTAAACACACACAGAGGGATTAAGACAAATGGCCAACGTTGAATTAGAGCTTGCTAAATGAGGTGGCAGTGGTTTGCTTCTACAGAACTATGTAATCAATAAAAAGTTACAAGGAAACTTCGATAAGCCAACAAGTAGGGCAGCCATGCTTTATTGAGTAACATATTGCACAATCAAGAAACAAGATGTTCAAATAAGCAATAAGCATAACTCAGATGAGAATATTAAAATGGATAAGTGGCAGATAAAAACATAGATAAGTACACGTGAAATAACCTAAGAATAACCCCAACGGATTATAAAAGAAGAAGAAAAGAGAGAGGAATGTCTTATTGAGTAAAATATTTGACAATCAATAAAGATGCTCTAATGATTATAACTGAGAAGATAATGACAAGTTAGAAACATGGAAGATGAAACTAGAAATAAGCACAAAAGAGGAGACCTAGAAATAGCCTCAATAATTGATAAAAAGAAAAACGAGAAAAGGGGCAGAACCAATGAAATGATCGGGCCATATGCAATGAAAATGATGATGAAAAACAAACTTCTGTGCAATTTCAAGAGAAACATAAATTCAGTCATATTAAAACTTGTGTAGCTTTAGAATTTTGATCTAGCAATGGAGAAAGAATGATCATATTTATCATACCTGAAGCCCCATCATGCCCGCAACTGCTGCAGGATCATCCAAGTTGTTGTGTGCCTCAAACAACTCTAAGACTAAGAAGTTCCAATAGTCCAAACAGACCTGATACTCACCAACAGTGATTACAGGTAAATTGCAATTACGAAAAAACAATTCTCAGGAAAGAAAGGTGAACACATAACAACCACACCTTAAAAACCTCTGTGTCGTCAACATATGAGATGCTAATAAGATATTCAAGACCCAAAAGAAGTGAAGATATATTATCCTGAGTGGATTCTAGAATCCGAATATGAGACTGCATTAAAAAGGTTCTGTCAGTAAATCCTTTCAAATTTCTTGTAAATAGAACTAAAAATTGAATGTGACAATACAACAAATAATAGCTTCATCATTGCAAATCATAACATACAGAACATGACAAATCGTTGAATATCCAGTGAAAACCCCGCCTTTTAAGACAACTTTCAGCATCATAAGGCTTGTAGCTCACTGTAACTACCAATACATCATCAACTCTCACCCGTTCTAGTTCATGGCACTTACTAATATATGATATATAAAAACAGAAAAAACTTCATATACGTGGTTGGTGGTAACTTGACTCTACACTTCCAAGTACACGACTGGAAACATAAAGAACCATTCAAACTAAATTTTCTGCTGAAAAGGCAAAGTGACATGTGTAACATGCAGTTTAGAGTGAGCAAACCATTATAATTTGCTACTCCTTGTAATATGATAATTAATAAGATGCATACAGACACATGCAATGTTATTTATGATTAAGGCCCCATTACCTAATGATTTTATATTCTCTAAGAAACAGGTCTTTCATATGAGTAACATGCTTATCTACTATCTACATGTCTCAATTTCGAGGAACACAGATTGCTATGCTGAACAACCAATACATGCCAAAAAGGGACACTTGTATTCATATGGACAGATAACAGTGCAAAAAAATGAAACAACAATTAGAAAAGGAAAGAAAATAACAAAGAAACTTGCCTTATAAAATGAAGTTAAAAACAGTGCCAGATTCTGAATAAAAGCCTGAAAGGAAGAGGCAAAACAAAAACAGAAAATCAGAAAAGATATCTAGAAATATAATACGATTTGGTCCAGGCAAAAGTTCCATGGAAAAGATAAAAGTCACCTGCTCCTCGTTGGAACCATGCGCATAAGCATCAGGAATATTTGTTCCAGGTGGAAGAATGGTCTACAGAGTACCACAAACCAAAAAATAAATAAATATATAAAAATAAAAAATTACAATAATGATCAGTAAGTTGCAAACGTTTGTGTTTACTGTGTGTTTGTGATAATATAAAGGGCTTTAAAAATCTAATATCCCATACTTTATCAATAAAAAGTTCAGGTACAGATCTAAAATGCTACTATATACACACCCTATGCATCACATACCTGTAACTGCACCATGAAGATATTATACATTTTAACATATTGCGCATTGTACAAGTCTCCAAAATTAAGGGCTGCAACCTGTGAACATGAAGGCGTGTGAATGTCGAATTCAGGTCAACAAAGTAGAGAACAGATACCTCTGCAACAATACAAGTTTATACCTCTGTTAAACACTGGAGGGTAAGATTCCTGTATGACGCCGCTGGAGAAAACTTTAGGAGTGTTTCCAGCTATCACATGAATGAAACATTTAGAAAAATATTTGAGAAAATTCTGAAACAAAAACATATGTATATATATATATACAAAAATGTCAAAAATTACATAACTCAGTTGCTGCATAATCTCATAACTAGAAATTCTTTAGTTCTGTACATCGACATTAATCATGCAATAAAGACCACAGTGATTACGAACCAATGGAGATTCAAAAATATAGCCCAGCGGAATCCATGAAAGAAAAGCATGCAATGTGGCTAGTGTTGCCCGTATAAGTTCAGTCCTTTGTGATGCTGATAGTACATAGAGGCATAACTCGTGAATAAGTTGAAACTCGCTGTGAACAAACCAAACAAAAATCTTAGTAAGCAGGAACAGATGGGTAAGGGCATGAATAGTGACCTGTAAATACTAAAAATATATTGTCATCATAACATGAGAGAGCTAAGAAATAAAATTAAATAATATAAGGTAGAACCATTTGCCACTTGCCAGCACATGGAAAACTAAGAAGTCAATTAGCTGCCAGAACCAGGGTGGGAAGTGTAACCATAGCACCTACAACAATATAGAGAACAGAGTATATATATAAATAGAGACAAACAAAACTCCTACAGACAAAGAAGAGAGAGAGAGAGAGAGGGAGGGAGGGAGGGAGGGAGGGAGGGAGGGGGAGAGAGAGAGAGAGAGAGAGAGAGAGAGAGAGAGAGAGACTAATCCAATAGATCAACACCAAGAACAAGAGACCCCACAAGGCACGCCTCTTCACCAGACTATCTGCCATATCACTTGCTGCCCTATACAACCAACTGAATGAAGTGTTCATCTGGAAGGCTAGGAACCTAACCGTCCTAATTTAATTATCCAACCTCAACGATCCAATGACACCCCCTCTCAACCAACCAATGACATGCATATCCCTTTATTAACAATAGGGCTGTGTAGGTCACCACTTTGTCTAGGAAAGACCCCTAGCGCCTGCATCAAGATCAAGGCAGGCACTTGAGAAGAGGTTGTCAATTAGTGGCAACTAGCAGTAATCATGCACTAGAGGCACTAATCAGGGTTTCAAATTTTAGTATAGCTTCTGAAAAATCTTATCATTAGCTCTTCGAAATAAACGATACAGGAAACAGTTTAAAGAAACCTCCTCAAACACAATTTTTTGTGATTTTTATCTGATTTGTGTTTCTAAGCCAAATCTAATAACTCTTTCTCAGAAGTTTGAGAAGAAAAGGGCTAGATTTGGAAGATTTCATCATCAAAAGAGGGAGGCTTTCTTCAGGGACAAGAAGCAACGGTAACATTTCATGTTCAAATCTCTATGTTCTAATTGTTCTTTTATTTTCCCATATATTTGGTATTAGTGCATACAAAATGCATTAAAATGTATTTATTTGATGCATCTACAAGGATTCCACAAAGAAATCCATAATCTAAAGGTAAGAAAACCACAAAATTACAAACTTGATCTTTTCGATTCTAGATCCTTGAAATCCTGTAATCTTTTCTTTTTAAAATATATGTGGAGGATTAAAGCCGAAGAAATAGGCTGGTGTAAATAAAAATTTATTTGTTTTAATTTTTTATTGATAAAATAATTGAAAATATAGTGATTTTAGAGAAAAATACTTTTTAACAGATATATACAATGATCAAGTTTTCACTATATCTAGAAGAATATGCTTTTGTTTATTTTGGTTAGGATGGGGGCAACGATTTCAATGAGACGCGAAATTTTGTGCGATCTTGAGCTTGTGATTGAGACCATTTTCGATGATGTATTTCAATCTTGTTGTATGCGCTCTTTCTATGTTGTTTTCCAAGACAACAGGATGCTCTTAAACTATTTGTGGATGGCATTTTACATTTCAGCTTGGTTCCTTAAATTTGTCCTCTTAATTATGGGTAACTGCTTACATTCCATTTTCAATAATTAGTGTGTATTTATGAATCTATTTCAATATGTCCAAAAGTTTCATTTAAAAATTCCACAGTTTTCCTAATTATTCTCCATTTTTCTTTAATTAGCAAAAAAAATTGCCAAAACAAACATTTCCCTTAAATTTCCCCCAAGGCAAGTGGCAAGATTATCAGATCAAACAAAATTTAAAACCATGGTACTAATAACAGAAGTGGTAACTAAAGATCAGCATAAATAGAACAGATAATATTCATTAGGGCTGAGCTTGGCTCGGGCTGGTAAACCTTGAGCAAGGCTCAAGCTCGACTCAGGCTCATTAAAACTTTGGGCTCAAGCTCATTAAAATATTTTGGGCTTAGGCTCGGCTTGCTAAAAAGCTCGTTTCGTAAAAGTCTCGGATGGCAAAACAGCTTAGCTTAAGTCCAAATGCATTAATAATATGGTTGATGATTATTATATATAGTGTAATATCTTGACATGTATGTTTAATATTAGTATATAATATAAAATATAGGAATATGGATGCATAATTTCATATACAAATCGAGCCAAGCTTTAACTGAGCCGAGCCTACCCAAGCTTGGCTCAAGCTTGTTAAGATAATGAACTTTTTTTGGACTCAGGCTAGGGTCGCGAACCTACATATAGAGCTCAAGCTCAGCTCATACGAGCCGAGCACAAGCCTAAGGCAAGTCATAAAAAGTACAAATTATCCTTAATTGGATAAGAAATGAAGATTAGAAGTGTCATGAGCAAGGTTTTAAATTTTACCAACATGCCGCCAAAATGGTCCCCAGTGAGATGAAATGTTGGGAGAATTCGTTGAATTCCCCCCCTTTTCCCCTATTTTGTCAAAATCTCGGTGAAATATAGCTAAATTTTGGTGAATTATAGCGAAATATATCCCCAATATCTCTCAAACCTGGTAAAATATTCCGTCAGATAGGCGAAATATCACCGAAATTTCACTAGAAAAATATGGCAAAATGTCTAGCGAGATCGAAATTTAAAACCTTGGTCATGAGTATAGAGAAACTTTGCTTTCATGTTAATTAGGCATTTTAATTATCCATACTGATCTATGATTTTTTATTTTTTGCAGTGATAGTGTTGCCAACTATACTTTCAAATGCACGTTGTCATTATGAACAAGATTGTAAATGTTGTTATCGCAAGACAGACTGCAAATCTTTTTGGGGACATGTCGACGACATGATGGAAAAGAAGAAATGAAAAAAAAGGAATGACAAATAGGGATTTCTTTAATGAAGCTTTGTAAGGATCTAAACATATTTAAGTAAACGAAAATATGGCAAAAACAATGCATATATAGTCATCGACATATATTTGAGGTATGATTGCGTACCAGTATGGAGAAAAATAAAAAAATCATTCACGATGATAGCCTAAATAAAACATAAACATATCAAAATATGCTAAACACAGATATTTAGGCTACCATTACATGGAGTGGCATCATAACATGGATTGGGCCCACAATTGTCACTACATAGAGATGATGCAGTATGATCAGTATAGTTGCGGTGGATGTGATGGGGATGACATTGAGGGTGAATGTGATGTACTAATGTCTCCTCATTGTATTTGCTCACTTCATCTAATTGAATTATGCCATTTGAGCAATCTATTGATTTTCCTGTATTTTAAAAAACAATTATGGATGATTTCTCGATTTTTCCCATGTTGGCACATAATTGTACCTCCTCAAATATATGTCACTCACTATATATGTAGTTTTTTGTCATATCTTGGGTAATTTAATTGTATTTTAACTCTAAAGTACTCCTACAAAGTTTCATTAAAAAAAAAACTATTTTCACCTATTTTTTACTTTTTCTTCATTTTTCTTCTTTATTTCCACTACGACTCCCACGTGTCGCAAAGTGTGACGACATGTCGACGAAATATAGGGGACATGGTGAAAACAATCACTAGAACGACTTTGACCCCAATTTCGTGTCCCCCACCCCCCAAGTAGCTGACTTCGCGATATTTAAAACACGGTTACAGGATCCAAATTTATACGAATTCCTTACATTTAATACCCCATACTTGTCTTTGACTTTTATTGTTTGCGATACAGTTTGTCAATTCTATACATCCAATTTCTTAGTTTAGAATTTCATATATAAATATGTGTGTGTGCGCGCGCGTGTGTGCGCGCGTGTGTGCATATGTAATATACACATAAATGCACTATTTAATTTTAACAAATTTGATACAGAAAAATTAATTTTTGTGGCCTAGAAATTGCATAAGCAACTCCTAGGCGAACCTGTAGGGGATTCGATTGCCTGCACAACAATGGACACCTAGACTAAACTGATGACAATCATGTCATGCCAAATCAGAAAATGAATCTCAAAATTTATTTGCTGAACATAGAAAATTTCACGGGAGCAGAAATGGGTGAAACCTAAAACAATAGAGCTGACAAGTAACACCATCTAGAGCAGTCACCATGCAAAATATGAAACCAGAAAGATGCTTCATCTTTCAAGGATGGTACATATTTCATAATCAGAATAGATTCCATGCCAGTTGACCACAGTCCCAGAGCATCAAGTGAAACTTGAAAATTAGTAAGTCGTTAACAGAAACCATTACATGTCAAGCCTCAGCCAAGAATGCATCATATAACATAGTAAATGAGGATTTTAAATCCACCAAACATAATTACCTATTTAACGATTGCTTAAGATCTTTAATTTTCTGTTGAGTCATCTCTCCTCTTGAAAAATCAAAAACCTCTTCACTGAGTAGCTGAAAGATAAAGATTTATGTTACCCACGTGCCAGAAACTGAATCCTTACTATAAATGGAAAACGAACACAAAAATCACCTTTAAGATGGCCATGCAGTTCTCGCATATTGTTTCACTAGTTTTTGCTGCAGAAACAAGATCAGGAATAAAGCTTCTCCATCTGGCTGGCCATTCGTGTTTTAAAATCTGAAATTCAGAGAGCATAAACAATAAAAAGAACATGTTAAGTCCGTGTAAGAGCCAAGTTCAGTAGAGAAACCAAATCTATACATGGATGTACTTAGATAGGTGAAGAAAAAAAAATTAAGCCAAACAAGGAAAGTAACTAGCTAAAGAATTACATTTATAGATAATATTGATCATCTCAAAAATGAACATAGGACTTCAATCTAAAAGATGATAGGCAACCCAAAACAAAGAAACTGGCTAAAGCATTATAAAACAACAAAAATGAACACAAGACTTGGTGAGAAACACAGATGTAAGCATCTTAACCCAATTGTAAACAGTTCAATGATTGTAGACCAGTTTTTGTTTTCAATCAGAAAAGTATAACCCCAAATCCAAAGTATATTATAGACTGTTAAAATGGACAAAAGGTGAAATACAAGCTTTCTAGGACTAGTGGGAAGTACCTGGACCAATATAATATTGAGTTTGTTGACGTAAAGCCGTTCCCTCCGAAAAGAGGCTTCATTACTAGAAAGCTATAGAGTTGATAAAATAGATTAAAGATGCACGGTTAAAACAGCACGTAAAAGAAATTAGAAAAGTGGAAACCAAAAGGAGTTAATAACTTCCCTTCCACCATATAAGACATACCAGAACAATTACTTCTGATATGTAATTTTTCATTCCATCTCGTTGTTCAACAGGCAATGCATTCCACCTATACTTGATGACACCCTCCAGGACCTGCGTGTGAAAGCAACTAAATGTCTAAGAAATAAAAGTCACATAATTGATGATTAAGAGACTACTACACCTATTAAATCTGGCTGATCATTTCGAAAATGTAATTTCTCCAAAGGCAACTGAGTATTGCGGCAAAATACATGAATCATAATATAAATACACGCCTTCATCAAGTCCAGGGGAATTGGATATCCAAGATTCTAATTTTAAAGTAACAATTTCATCACTAAAATTTTCCACCCAAACCACCATTAGGTACACGACAAAGCTTGGTATTGCAAAAATAACAATACAACAGCTAGATAACAGGCTTAACAAATTTTACAAAGAAAGAAAATAAATTACATATTTTACTACTCAAGATGGTAAGGGAGAGTAGAACACCTCCATTTCTCTTAAGATATATACACCTCCGCCACCAATTCCTAACCCCTGGCCCTCCCACAAAAAAAACTAATAACAATAATAAAATAAAAACTAAATAAAATTCACAGTGGGATTTATTCAGATGAAAAACTTTTTTTTTACCTTTGTAAATATGAGATTTTTCACAAAGATATATTTTAATGCCAAATTATCAGAAAGTTTGTTGTCATTGGACAGAGGTGTTAGCCGTAAGGCAGACCCAACATTTCACAAAAGCCATCTTTTTGATATTGTGACTGCTATTGTGGTGCAGTGCAATGAATCCAGTGATAAAATAGTTGGTATACAAAACTTTTCCCTGTACCTATTGAAATTATGCCTGATGCTAGACTATAGGAAAAAACCCCAGGGTACCAACTACTTTATCACAGGGTACCAATAACTAAATCATACAATTACACAAAAATACCAATTACAACATCTACGTGAATGAAACCCTAATTTTTGCCACATGGAAGCTCCTTTAGGATTAATGTTTTAAAGTTGATCCCGATCCAAAACCAAGAAAGAAACAAACGAGGAAGTGGGAACCTTCAAAATCAATATCTAGTAATTTTCTAAACAACTCCATAGTCTAGCAATAGGTAGTCATAACATCCAATGCTTGAAATGGTGACAACATGTCACCAATAGTGGATCGGCAGAGAGAAATGCGGGGAAAATCGCTAAATATCGATTTTCCCTCCATTCACCAAAATGTGGATAAAATAGAAATCACACATGTTGAAACATGTTATAGAAGCCCATATCACTCGAAATGTCACCATTTTTGAGCTATTCTCCTATTTCTCATAGTTTCCACAAAAGAATCTCATTAGTTTTGTTTCTTTCTCTTGGATGTGTATCCACACAAATCAAAGCAATAATGGTGGACAGGATTGAAGATTGAAGTTCTCGGGGAGAAAGCTTTCAAGGTAAGCATATTTTTTTTAGTTTTCATCCCTTAAAACCTAATCAAATTGGTTCAAATTAATATTTGTTATATAATGATAATAATTTTTTTTAATCACTATCAATGGGTTTCATTATTTTTTTCACAAATATAAATATTTATTTTTAAATCAAAAACAATTAAAAATATTTATTCGCTATATTTTATGAAATTATTACCAGCATACTTTTCTGAAAATGAAAAGTTAATTAATTTGGTCAATTAATTGCCCAAAAAAAAGTGGCCATTAATCAACTATATAATTGGTTATTAGTATAAAAATAATAGAAATATATAAAAACATATGAAAATATATAAAAGTTATTAGAACATGTTAAAATTAAAAATATTAAAATTTAATAAAAATGTAGAAAACATTCTGCTTATGCATTTGTAGTGCAAAGCTAGATGGAAAATGGTGCTTGGCCATCACATCACAGAGAGAGCGAACCTACATAACATATTCAATGCAAAGACAATGGGAAGAAGCATCTCGGGTAACATGAGAGCTTTGCTTCTATGGACGTTAGACATGGGTAGTAGGGTTCATACTCGACGAAATCTTATTGAGGGCATGGACACTACGTTGAAACTAGAGGAAACTACCCTGGAGCTGGTCTTGACCATGAAGCTGAAGAACACAACCATGGAGTTGGAGGATATGAACATGGAGGACACTCCCTCAAGCTAAAGAACCTACTTGGTCATCCAAGAGTTATGGGTCAGAGGAGTTCGCCTCACATGGCTACAGCATTATGCCTTCAGGTGGAGGGGAATATTAGATCTTTCCAGAGAAGCCATACCCCCAAGATATGATCCACATACATATCTTTGATTCTCTATCCACCTGCGGCTCTGCCTTCAATCAGTTACAGAAACCACTTATCCCTAGTGTCCACCCATGGGGGGCAAAGGTGAACATCGGTCTTGATGATTACCAAAGATATGAAAAGCGGTATATGGAGTGATACCATCAACTTAACAAGTTGTGTATTGTAACTATGAAGCGATAATGTATTATGATTTATGACCAGCCTAGGGATGATGATGATATTTTGCACCTCCCCGGCATTCCTTGTGAATTTAATGTACATTATAACATGAATTATGACATTTATCATGATTATTCTTAAGCTTTATGGCATTTATGACTGCTAGGTTCATTTGCATTTTGTAATCACATTATGTTATACTTTATGCTGCACTGACCGCATGCATGCAAACTTTCCTTATTAGCGGAACTTTATTAAGTACAAAATTGTCATATTCCGACATTTTTTTTTTATAACTGATGAATTTAATAACAGGGTAAAACAGAAAAATTACAACCTCCATTGCTTAAGAGATAAATCTTAAGCGTTGGCAAAACAAATATAAGCATACATCAAATCAAACCCCATAAAGCAAAACACCGAAGATCGCTCCTCACTCTCCCCCTCCCCTCCTCTCCTCTCCCCACAAGACAATACTACACACAATCAAACTAGCAAATCCGGAATCCCCTCAAACATATCGCTCCTCTCTCTCCTCCTAGCTAAAGACTTTGCCACCTAATTGGCCCCCCTCGACAAGGTTTGGAACGAGATATTCCCACCCATGCACAATTACAAAGCCAGATGGACAAGGTGGATACACCTCCACTCACACAGCTCCTACCTCAACATCCAAGCCATAATAGAGGACGACGAACCCTCCACGATCGGATCATGGTAACCCTGTACTCTAGATGTCTTAAACTGGCCACCGACTCAACACTCACCACCTCTCCCTCCGCTCCGAGACCAAAATAAGAAAATAAGTTAACAGCCCCACTGTCTCAGAAGATACCTCCAACGCTCGAAGGACATGGTTGGTCCAAAGATAGGCCACAAAAGTTGAGCTTAACCCAACCAGGACCCGGGGGAGACCAAACCGAAACCATAGAAGTACAAAAGCAACTCAAAGAAATCAAGAACACTCTCATGATATCCACTGCAGAAACGCTAACAAACCAACTCCTCACAGACGCCCAGGAGGCCACAGACGCAATGATCCCCTCTATCACACACGATGTCATAGAGGAAACATCCTGGAATATCCTCAGATTGCGCTCTCTCCAAATGTTCCAAAGCGCAGCCTAAAAGACCAAATGATACAAAATATGCCCCCTCTCAGCAAGGCACAGAAAACTCCACTAATCCCACATCTGGCAAATACCTCCCGACATCACCCACGACCTCCAGATAATACTCACGAAGAATCTCCAGATCTCAGAAGCCACAGGACAGTGTAAAAACAGGTGATCAACAAACTCCTCCACCCTTCTGCTGTTCTGCATAAGAAGCACATATGTACGTGAAGAAAGGGCCATGTACCTCCTCCTTCTTTGGAGCATAGCCACGGTGTTTATACGGTATAACAATGCAAACCCAACAAACGCCCTGACTCTAGGTGGAACAGGAGGAAACCAAACAGAATAGGCAGAAAAGAGATAGGAGGCCCAACTCTGTTAGCTCTAAACTGATCAAAGAAAGAACAACACGAAAAAAAGGCCTCTAGAATATGGACTTCAAATCCTCCTATTTGGCCAATCCTGACACAAAAAGACGCCCCCAACCAACTCAAACAAAGTAACCATCTCCCGCACCTCAACATCCCTGATATTCCTACGAAGGTGGAGATTCCAAGTAAGACCAAACCCAGACCAAGAAAGGACCTCACACACCAAAGACGTCTTAGCCTAAACCAATCTAAATATCATGGGGAAGCGAAGAAACAAAGGCTCATCCCCAATCCACATATCATACCAAAACAAAACCAACGTCCCACTCCCCACCACAAAACGAACCAAAGAAAAGAATAAGGGAGCAAGGGGTAGAATAGCTTTCCAGGAACTAGACGCAAGGATCCTAGAGTGAAGATTGACATCCCTACCATTTTCTTGAATCCCATACTTACTAACAATCACCTTGCAACACAGATTTCCGCGCTCCTCGTTGAACAGCCAAAGCCATTTAGCAAAAAGAGTTGCATTCCGGTTCATAGTATTACCCAAGTTCAACACACCATTATCCTTGTCCTTGCAAACTACTTCCTAGTTGACCAGATGGTCCCTACGCTGACCATTACCCTCCCAGAAAAAAGTCAGTTGTAGCTTCGATATGAGAAGCCACAACGCGAGGCAGCCTAAAGATCGACATATAATAAATCGGGAAATTGATCATAGCCGCCTGAATAAGAGTAATTCTATCCCCCAATGACAGATAATTCCTTCTCCAGACAGATAAACGCTTCTCAATCCGCTCCAATACTAGATCCCAAAAGGCCAGAGATTTGGGACTCAAAAGGCATTCCCAAGTAGGACAAAGGCCACTTGGGATTCCTTTGTCTGGGAATTGCTTTTGTTGTTCTCTTTTTCTTCTTCTTTTCTTTTTCTGATGTACATTCTCTTTCTTCTAGCAATAAAACTTTCGTTATCGATCAAAAAAAAAAAAAGTAGGACAAAGGCCACAAAACCCTCCTTACACCCAAAGGCCTCAACACACTCCACAAAACATCTTCTCTAACATGAATGCCAGTCAATGTAGTTTTTCTATATTCACCTTCATCCCTGACACCATCTCAAAGACTCTAAGGATACATACTCTTTATCCACCTGACCTGATCTACCTCCGCCTCAAGAAATATAATCGTATCATCCGCAAACTGAAGATAGGAAACCGCAACCCCATCCTTACCCACCCGAAACCCTCTCTGCTCAGCGTCCCACATGAACCAACTAAAGATATTAAAGTAAATAAGAAAGGGGATAGGAGAACACCCTGCCTAATTCCTCTAGATGAAGGAATAAATCCATGACCAGACCTGTTGACCAAAAAGGAAAAGCACACGTTTTTAAGGCATCCAGCTATCCATCTCCTCCATCAAGCCCCAAAACCTTTCCACTCCATAGGATGAGAGATCTAGATTGATGACTCTGGGGTTGGTTATTAAGTTAGATTTGAACAAAGACTATGATCGAGTGGAATGAGATTTG
>JAUPMG010033275.1:0-14576 GCA_031762675.1 Pachysandra terminalis | reverse complement strand
AGTGTGCCAAATGGATTGATACCTTGGGATATGGTCCAAATGGATCTCGATAGACGAGAAGTCATATTATTTTGGTCCAATGTTCAGTTCAGCTGACCCTTCGGCGACCCTTCGGTGCGCCGAAAAGCACCTTCGGCGACCAAGCCCGAGGCAGAAAGTCCTTCTGTTATTCGGCGACCTCTTCGATGCGCCGAAGAGTGCGCCAAAGTCACAGAGAGAGTTGGTGGGTTTGAAACTTGGTGGGGAGTATGGTTTCACTGCCTAAATGGCATTTCTATTGTTGGAATCTATTTATACTTGGTCTATAGTGGGTACTTGAGGGTTTCCCTCTTTTCACCACACTTAGGGTTAGGTTTCTATCCGTTTTGTGGTCCGGGGTTTAGGACTCCGCATGCATGTAGTCTTTCATGGGTTAATGACCTTGGAGAAGGTAGGTGGGGTGCATACAATCCTTCTCCAAGCTTCCATAACACGAAAACACAACTAAATCACAAATCATAGAAGGAATACTCAACTTAGTGGGTTTTTCGCCGGAGTAACGCCGGGGTAGTGCCGGAGTAGACGAGCCGGAGTCGATGTGCCTACAACCCAACTCCATGGCCATCCTCCATTTGGTCCTTGGCACCAAGAGAGAGAAGGGAGGAAGAGGGTTTTGATAATTATGAGTTGAAAAACCTAAGTGTTCTATTTATAGGTTGAACTGGGCAAATTGTGAATATGTTCAACAGCGGGGGCAAAACGGGATTTCGGATCATATCTTTTCCGATAGGGTTCATATACAGGCTCAATTAGAGGGTTTTCATTGATGGAGTCGAGGCTGATGATTTAGGTCAATTAGTATAATTTATTGCCTGGCTTAAAAATTAAACCCCTAATTAAATATCTAATTTTTAACTGCTCGGGCAAGTTGGCTCCTTAACTCGCCTCAAATTATTGAGTTGACCTAACATTCTAAGGTCAGGTTTTGTGGGTCATTAATCTTGGTCACTCGTGAGATTAACTCTAATTGCCTAAGTTAGTTAAGTCGCTAATCCTAATTAACGTAAGGGTCAAGGATCAGGTCGTTACAATGGACGCATGGATAGCTTCTGATGGATGTTTTTACTAGTAATCCTACTAGTATTGATTTGAGGAAAGAGTAGCTCGTCTAGTCAACCGGGCAGCAACGGTTAGGGTTGTGAACCGTAGGGTTCCTTACTAGGACTTCTATGAGTTATGGTGACTGGTCCTTGTGTCACCCATCCATGTATTAGACATGCACAATGAACAGAGATGAATTGGTTTGAGGAATTGAGCCCCGTGAAATCAACGGTCCTTACGTGACCCATCCATGCATTGTTATGCATGAGGAACAAATGAGAAATAACTACAAGAATTGAGCCCGATAGGTTGAAAATCCTACAAAACCGCGATGTACACGTGGGAATTAAGATAATAGTGTTCAATTGTATTAAAATGAATGTCCTGTAATTCTTATTAAATGATATGAGAGTGTTGTCTAGCTGTAGTAAAATGGATGCCAAGGTAACTTAGAACCGGTTGATCACTGGACTAGGATGTGTATTAGTTGCATTCATGTTCATGTGTTCTAAAGCACTTGCATTGAGCATCATGGTGCATTTACATTCATTCCTTCATATTTTACAATGATTACTATCTCGGTTGTGCTTGCTGCTCTCATTGTGCATATATGTAATATGATCATACACTCTCCCTCTTAGATTGTTTTATATGATTTTTGTTTGATTTTGGACTAATGGAATTCCATGAGGATTGATGACAGAATTGGTTCTTACGGGGCATTCCAAGCTCACGTAACATTTTATGTTGCAGGTTAAGGTGGGATAATTAATGGACTTGTGCTAGTGCAGCAATTAATTTATTTTTGTTTTGAACTATAGTTATGTTTGATGTAATAAGTTTGGGTCTGTTATTGGTTTACTTTATTAGGGATTGTAGGCTTTTCTGAAACCATGGGCTTTTATTAAATTTTTATTAATGCTTCCGCACTCCGATAGTTCAACAAGAGTAGATGAGATTACTTTCATTGTTGGTTTGTTTTGGTGATCTGCGTTCCACGGTTGGGAACCCGGAGGTCTCACCTCATGATCCGTGTTGCCCACGTAGGGATTCGTGCCACTAGATACGAGGCATGACACATAATAACTCAAAACATGAATATGCATAACAAACCCAAAACACGTAAATGATGCATGAAGATGCATAGGAATCCCAAAAAATGAAAATAATGTATGAAGATGCATAAGAATCTCAAAGTATGAAAATGATGCATGAGGATGCATGGGAATCTCAAAACATGAAAATGATGCATAAAGATGCGAAGGAATTTCAAAGCATAAAAATGCTGTAGGATGAATAGGAGTCTCAAAACACTGAAAATGATGCATGAAAATGCATGATAATCCCAAAACATGAAAATGATGCATGAAGATGCATAGGAATCTGAAAACCTGAAAATGGTGTATAAAGATGCATAGGAATCTCAAAGTATGAAAATGTAGCATGAATATGCATAGGCACCTCAAAATATGAAAATGATGAATAAAGATGTATAGGAATCTCAAAGTATGAAAATGATGTATGAAGATGCATAAGAATCTCAAAACATTAATAATGACGCATGAAGATGCATAGGAATCCCAAAACATACAATAATGCATGAAGATGCATAGAAATCTCAAAACAGTGCATGAATGATATAGGATGATCATTAATGAATTTAAATGAGAACTTGATAATGCATGGATAATGCACGATTTCAAAACCTAAAAATTCAAAAAAAAAAAACAATGGTATATAACTTCTTAAAAATAAGGGATTCCATAACCTATAAAACCTGTGTAAAACTCACATAACATGAACAATGCATGAGAACTCAAAATGCAATGACCAAGAATGTCAAAATTATACATAGATCATGCAGGACTCAAAACCTTAAAAATTCGAAACAAGTGGTATATAACCCCTTAAAAATAAGAGGTTACAACACCTAAAACCTGCATGACATATTTAAATGATTCATGAAGGATGCATACGAATCACAAAATGGTGCATGAATGATGCATAAGAATCACAAAATGGTGCATGAATGATGCATTTACGAATGATGTGAGATGAGCATGAATGAGTTTAAATGAGAACCCACTTCAGATCCATGCTAACCAGTTATTGATCCACGGTTCAGTTTAGGTCGAGTGTGTTCTGACCACATGTATTTGCTTGGAAGGTTTCATGGATGAATATTGATGTGGGGCCATGAGTCTAATCAAATACTATTGAAGATGGAAAATGCATTCCTGGTATACCTTACCATTTAGGCTTCCATGGATCATGGGGCTTCCCTCTAGGGTGCCCACCCCCCAAAATAACAAATAAAATAACCTTGTATTATTACAGACTAAGCTACTTTAGGCTAATAAAATTACAAAAATATCTTTATGGGCTAAATAAATGGATAATACTTGTAGATCGAAAGACTGCCTTATTTAAACACGGGTTCTGGCTCTATGGGTCTTCATATGACTTCTTGAGCTTCTGGATCCTCAATCCATGATCCTTCTTCCTTTTGGGTCTTCATATGACTTTATTGGCTTCTAGGTCATAATCCACAATCCTTGACTCCATGTGAGCTTGGATAGTTGGTTTTTGTAACGTGGGTGGGCATCCATCCTAGATGCAAATGGGTCATGAATCCATGATATTGACTTTTTATGTATGAACTGGAGCTTGGGTCCTAGACCATAGACCATATAGGTAGGTTGCCTAAAGGCCCCAACTAGGGGACCCACTCTAAGGTGGGTTCAAGATATAGACATGGGGGCTAGACCATGGGTCCAACCCAAATGGACTCCGTACATGCATGACCTATCCTAAATGCACATGGGTCGTGGACCCATGAGTATGGTCTCTTTATGAATGATTGGGTCTTTGGTCGTGGACCATAGACCATAATAGGTAAGCTTGCCTAGTGGATCCAACTGGGGAACCCAAGCTAAAGGGACTCAAGACACAGACATGGGTTTGGACCATGGGCCCGAACTAGATGGACTCCACATATGCATGGAAAATAGATTGGATTGACGTGGATTAGACCGTTCATCATCTATATGTTGTTTAATAGGTGTCTTAAAGGCTCTCTAGCCCTCTTCCTTTTGGGAAGGTTGGTGGCTAGAGTTGATTATGTTGGTCCCGCTTTCTGCGGTAATGATCGGGGTGCGCAAATCTAGACACATTCGAGTTTTATTCATAAGGATAAGAGGGTGGCTGATGCAAAATGAGCTATGAGTGCAAGCGTGTGATTTAGGCCAATCTAATCAGATCCTAGTGCATAAATCAAAAAAATAAACTATAATAAACTAGCATGGATAAATTAATTCAAATCATACCACATCTAACCAAGATAATGATATTAAAATTAAATCATTATAAAATATGATAATTAGAACAATTAAACCATGCCAGGTCACTTGCAGCTGGTGCCTTCTGAAGCACCAGGTCTGGGGTTTGATTCTACGAGGGGCCGTTTCACTTGGGGCCACTGGAGGATTACCTAGTCGTTAACTTCAGGGCCCCAGGGATTAGTCATGGTGCACACAAGCTGGCCCAAACACCCTGGTTATGAAAAAGAAAAAAGAAAACCATGTCAAGCAATTAATCATCTACAAATCGTAGCCAACTAAAATTAAAAGCCTACTCAAAATAAAATCCTAAGAAATCTTATAAAATAATCTTAAAAATAGCCTAAACATAATTCTAAAATCCTAAAATGAACAAATAAGATCAAACCATAGCTCAAACCCGCAAGTCCCTAGCATAGTCGCCAGCTTTAAACTGCCCCAAGTTGAGTGAACCTTGGATAAATCGGGATAAGTTAAGGTGTCACCATCCATTGAGTTCATGTGTGAATGGTCACCTAGGTAGGTCAATTAATCTCAAAAATAGAACCAAAAACATGCTTTTAATAATGGCCTAACCAAGATGGATATGGAGGTTTATTTAAAAGAGCAGAAAGGTGTTAGGCACCCACTCTCTTCTGGCTCAACCGGTTACCTGGTCTAATTCTATTTGGCCAAATTAATAAAAATCCTAAGATAATAAAATAAACATAGAAAGTCTCTGAAAACCTTCAAAATATAAAAATAAAAAATACCTTAATCCCTAAATACAAAATACCCTAGGATATAAAAATCTTAAGATATTTAAAGTGACCTAAAAGCATCTAACACAAATAAAAGTAATTTATAAAATGCCCTAAAAACCTAAGAATCTCAAAACTAACTTAATCGTATAATAAATAATTCTAAAAAACCTAATTCTAAAACATGAAAGACTAAAGTATAAAAATCTAGAAAAGCCTACATGCATAGAAAAACTAAAGGGCCGATAAATTGGAATCTAAAAACCCAAAAATCAACATGCATCAATTGGTAAAGATTCTTCAAGCATGATATTAATCATCCCAACCAAAAAAGTAAATGACCAAGATCCATCGAACATTAATTTAGTGCACCAACCCTCCTAACCAAAAAAATAGTAAATTCAATAGTGCACATACTCCAAAAAATCTAATGAAACAAGATGAGAAAATAAAAATAAAATTTCTGGTATGCTCTAACCTGTAGCAAAGCTCATGGCCTTTTATCTCAATGACTCCCTGGTAGCTTGAGTTAGGAAACACAAATGAAGGAGTTGGATTGGGCTTGTTGGCTTTCAAAAAATATACTGAATCGATCCTAAAAGCCTTTCTGCTATTCGATTGGATTCAAGTCTGGGATGGTCAGAACAGGAAGGCATATGAGGGTTTGTAGCATGGTTTGAAGAAGGTTTTGGCTAGGGTTTAATGGATTTTTTATGGGAGTTTTTCATATTTTTCAGGTTTTTTTAGATGGATTTTTATGGGTTTTTGATGGATTTGAATAGGGTTTGTTTTTGCAGATTTGGCTTGGTTCAAATCTGGGTTTTCACAAGGTAGAAAAAAGGGGTTTTAGGATGGTATTTGGGTTAATTTTTTGGGTGTTAGATCTAGGGTTTCAGAGGGGTTTTGAATGGGGTTCGTCTAGGAAGAACAGAAGGTTAGGATGGCTAGGTTTTGACAAACTAAAATTGGGATTTGGGGAAGAAGATGATGGTTTTTGATGAGGTTTGTGGGTTCAACTCTAATAGAGATGGGGTTAGGCCGATTAGGATTTTGCAGGGTTCAGGTTGGGTTTGTGTAGGTGATACGTATGTATTACCCATGCATTGCCATGCATACACCAGCACATGAGTTGGCAATCTTAGCTTAAGTAGTTACTTTAAGTTATCTTGTATTCTGCAGTTTACTTTTAGTTATTATGTAGTTCTTTAGTGTTCAGTTATTTTAATGAATGTAGCTTTAAATTAGGAAGTGGGAAACATGTTGTAACCGTAGAAGAGACTATTGTATTTAGTTTGTTGTTGATAATGAGAAGGCATAAGGAGTTTATCCAAGTTATCTTGTTCTTTTTGAATCTGAAGGTTTTCTAGTTCTCCTTTGAAGTAGAACCCTTTCTATTTTAATCTGTATCATCTCTTTTACCGATTATCACCATTACCCAATGAAGAAAAACCCTTTTCCGACCTGCGGGTCTTGAAGATCAAGATCTCTTACAAGAGATACCTATCAAATTGGTATCAGAGTCACGTGTGGCTATGGAGGAAAATCGAATCAACCACTTAGAAAGTGAAGTGGAATCCTTGAGGTTAGCTTTGCACGAACATAATCAAATGTTGAGGGAGATGTTACAGCAAATTGCGGCCATGAACACGAAGTATGATCAGCACATGCCTTTGTCCCGACATCAAGCTTCCTTTAGCCGAGCTCCAAGGGGTGGAGGACCTGATTTATCAAATCATGGGTTTTTTGGGTCGATCCAAAGTCAAACCATCAAGCTGAACTTTCCTCGGTTTGATGGAGGAGATCCATCTGGATGGGTTTTGTCGCTCAGAGCAATTTTGTAATTACCATCAAACTAAACCTGAACCAAAAATTACTATTGCCTCTTATCACTTAGAAGGGGATGCGTTTGAGTGGTACTGTTGAATGGAAAAGACGAAAGGTTAGCCACTGTGGGAGAATTTACAGAAACCATTAATTCTAGATTCGGACCCACTGAATTTAAGGATCATGCTGGTGCGTTAGCCAAGTTGCGGCAAACCACAATCGTGAAAGATTACCAATCAAAGTTCGAACGTTTGGCCAACCGAACTGGTGGTCTTTCTGAATCTTTCTTGATCAGTTGCTTTGTATGTGGATTGAAGGAGAACATTCATATGGATGTGCAAATGTTCCACCCCACCACTTTAAATTCAGTAATCGGATTTGCACGTCTTCAAGAAGAAAAATATCTCTCTCAAATCCACATGATGAAATTTGATACAAACCAAGCTCTACCGCCATTGATCAACACTCCAACGACGGGGATACCTCTACTAGGAGGTTATCACCGGTGGAAGCCAAGGAGAGGCGCGAAAAGGGGCTTTGCTTTCACTGTGATCAGAAATTTAGGCCGGACCATATTTGCAAAAGTAAAACTTTTTTCTTATTGAAGGTGAATGGCCGGATGGGAAGAAAGGCACCAGCATGATCATTGACATCAAAGCTAATGCATAAGTTTTCCCAGTTCAGCCTTGAGGACAAGGCTGGTTTTACTAGAGGAGTTATTTGATTCGTATGTATCACCCATGCATAGCCATGCATGCATTAGCACATGAGCTGGCGATCTTTGATTGAGTAGTTACTTCAAGCTATCTTGTATTCTACAGTTTACTTTCAGTTATTCTGTAGTTCTTTAGTGTTTAGTTACTATTTAGTTATTTTAATGCTTGTAGCTTTAAAGTAGAAAGTGGAGAACATGCTGTAACCGTAGAAGAGACTATTGTATTTAGTCTGTTGTTGATAATGAGAAGGCATGAAGAGTCTATCCAAATTCTCTTGTTATCTTTGAATCTTGAGGTTTTCTAATTCTCCCTTGAAGTAGAACCCTATCTATTTTAATTCTTATTATCTCTCTTACCAATTATCACCATTACCCGATGAAGGTAAACCCTTTTCCGATCTTGAAGATTAGAATCTCTTACAAGAGACACTTATGAGTAGGCTGATTCAAGAAGAAGAAGAATTTTTTCTTACCGATTTCTTTCCAAACTCTCTTGTTCTTTCTCGATTTCTTCTTTCTGATTTCTCTGATTTCTTCTTCAGATTTCTTCTTTTTTTAAGATTTCGTTCCCACTTTCTCTTGATCGCATCCCTCTCGATATAGTCACAGATCGGATAAGATCGTCGGGAAAACTACCAGCAATCGATCCTCTCTTCTCCTATATCCCTATAACTTCTCTTCCCTCTCCCTTATCATGAAGAAGAGGACGAGTTTCCTATGATTTCTTTCTTTCTTTTTTCTCTCTTTTTTTTTTTAATTAGTTTGTTCTCCTAATCTAATCTTCTAGAGTTATTTTTAAAATAAATCGTAATCTAATCATAATTAACCTAACCTAATCTTGAAAAAACCCTAAAATTAATCCTAATCTAAACACTTTATATTTAGTCTCTTATTATCTAAAATTTCCATGATTTTTAATTTTTAATTATCGAAAATCTATTTTATCTATTTTTTATCCCAAATTTCAATTATAAAATACCAACATATCCCTCTAACCACCAATTTCATAATTTCGCCAAATTATATTCATTTGAAGGTTTTTGCGCAAAAAGGATAAATCCGTAGTCGGAACATTTTTTCGACGTTTGAAAGTCCCAAATTTGACCCAAAATAACATTAGAGGTAAAACGGTTATTTTCTTCTGTGATCTCGAGACTAGACAAGACTATACTCATTGGAACGCATTTTCAGCCTATAATTCATTTCTACAATCAAAAAGAGATTTTGAAGGGACTATGAAGCACGTGGGGATCACTAAGGGTATTTTAGTAATTTCACTTATTTGTTGGGGTTTCAATGAGAATTTTGGCTCAAATGGATTTGGGATTGAGGATGAAGATCAGAAATGAAAAGATGCCAAGCTTAACCCTCCAGAAGCTACAAAGATCAAAAAGAAAATTTTTTTCGTACAAATTGAGGTGTCTACATTCATATTGTAAGGGATAGGATATTTTATTTCTCATTTTTCCTCTTCCTTTCCTCTCTTCTATGATAGAGCTCGGTTGCAAAAGGCTGGAACATTAGAGAAATAAAGCAGAATGTTGTACGATATATTGCATTATTATTGTTTACATTAGATGAAATAAGATTATAGAAAAAAAAAGAGTATTAAATTACAATATCATTGCAACTTGTAATTAGATTTATTATACAAGACATTTTATGAGTTATTTAAAAATAAATAATAAAAAATTTAGTAAAATTAAATGGGTCAAACGGGTTAAGACGAGTTGGGTGCGGGTTTAATTATTTCAAACATGTTTATTAAACGGGCGGGTTTGGGTTGAGTGATAAGCCGGCAATACCCTTATCAACCCGACCCGAACCCGCCCAATTGCCTCCTCTACTCTTATTAGAGGTTAATTGAGAAGGAGTCTCTCTTCTCAATTGATGTGAGATTAATTATAGTTCTCATGCCTTTTAGTTCTCATCTGATTCAAAATTATCTTGATTCATCCCCATGAGGAATTGCCAAAACATTTGACCTTTCACTCATTCCAATACAATGGATTAGCCAATCAAATAATAGATAGTAAATGGGTCGGTTTGAAAATAAATGAATTCCTTCTTATTTTTGTTTTTGGTAAGAAAAGATAAAAAATATTACTAATTAACGCTTATAGAGTACTTACAAACACGGACTGTGGTCCTCCCTATTAAATCATCACTAAGAACATCTAGCAACCCAGTAAGGGGTTCCCTTTCCAAAAGTATGATGCTTCATCAATAACCCAGTTCGCAAGTAAGTCAGCTGCAATGTTACCTTTTCGGTAAGTGTGTTGTACATGAACATGTGTACATTCTCTTAGTAGACACCGCGCCTCTTCCATTATCAAATCTTTAATCTCCCAAGCTTCCATGTCCTGTGAAGAGAGTAGAAGTTCAGAGATAAATTTTGAGTCCCCTTCTATCTCGATATCAAACACTCCATACTGTCTGGCCATTTTCAAGCCATCGAAGCACGCAATAGTTTCAGCCATGGTTGATGTAGCACTGCCAATGTGGAGAGAAAACGCAAATGAATTCACCATTCCCATTTCTGCACAGGCCACCAGCACCTTTCGGACTTGGGCATCCTCTTGCTGCTCCGTCCAAATTAGCTTCACAGTTTCATCCTTTGGAAGGTTACACCTAATGTGCACAACTTCACTAAGTTTGCATTGGGCCCTTTGCATCAGAGCTTCTGTTAATTTTTTGGTATCCTCATGCAGTGATAGAAAGAAATTTAGTGAAAGTTGGGGGTTCGGCCTCTCACCATTAAAAATAATTTTATTTCTCATAATACATATTACCCAAATAAGATTCAAGAAGGTGGCCGAAAGATTACTGATAGGAAAAGGATACTCTTGTTCTTTTAGGAAGATTTAGGTTTGTTCTTTAATGGATCTGTTCCCACCAACATTAAGGTTCCTACCTATACCTGCAAACCAAATGGCTCTCGCATAAGTACAACCCAATAAGATATGTTCAGGGGTCTCATCCACAGCAGAACAAAATACTCATTTTTCAATTGGGACACCGATTATGCGCATAACATCATTAGTCGTAATACCCCTATTGTTGTTGGTCCGAAAGGGTACCAACTCCGACTCGCTTCCCGGCCAGTTGGCGGTTCTTGCTCTCGGTCGTGGGGCCGAAGCGTGTGCAGGTGAGCCAGAATTTTTGCAAGTTCACCTGAAGGACAGATTATGTGAGTCAAACTGCGTAATTTGATTGTTAAGATAAATCGGTCAATATGTGACCGATTGTAAGTCAGACGATTGTATGGTTCACGATCTCGAAGGACTAATGGCTGATCCACATCATTTAATTTTACGCGATCAATGTCACTCTTTATATTAGAAAGATAAACTTCCTAATTTGAAAAGACGAAGTAACAATAATTAGGAAAATACAAAACCTCTGGCTGTTCCTTAGGCTCTGATCGTGGGACATAACTAAACTACTTCACGTTGCACGAGTCAACATGTAAGGGACTAACATGAGGGTCTTTGTGAATCTCCAACTAGGATTCCTTCTTTACTGGCTAGAGGGATCTTCTGCGAGAAACTCAATCTAAGGCGAGAAGTAGGTGTAGTAAGATCTCTGCAGGAGCTAATAATTAACTGGTGCTGGGGATCATAAACTAAGCTAGACTATGATAATCTAAGTTGAGAAGCTACGAAGCTCTTTGATTGATTTGATGTGGATTCTGTGGAGCCCTTTCTTGTTTCGGCCGGTCTCTCTTTTATAGCCCATTATGGCAACCGTTTGGCGGTTTATGCATAATGGGCGATTACTGCTTCTCATTTGTTAACATCTGCCCCACTCTTCCTTGGAGGCATGTTCCCACGTTCTAGTGATGAAAGCGAATTGGGCTTCTAGGCCCGCATCTTTGTACTGGGCCCAGAACCCTTTTTAACCTCTTATGATTTCAGCGCATGCGGGTTAACAGTCTACTGAGCCGGGTCGGTCTGAGGTGTCCTGGTTCGGCCTAAACATTGCCCCATTTTCTCTTGTCTTTTCAAAAAGCCGGTTTTCTGAATTGATAAGAGAAAATCCTATAAGATTGTCTTGGAAAACGACGATCATCATTGCCGTCTTTTCACCTGTTCCTTTTTAAAATTCAAAAAGGTCTTTATCCTCTTGACTCGTTACTTGCTTCATCCCCCATCTTGCATTCTTTTTCTTTGGTTCCATTCTTCCTCATCCCTGTTTCGATTCTTTGAGAAAAGAAAAACCCATGGCCTCCAATACCTCTTCTACTTCTACTGCTTTGAATTCGGCCGACCAGCGCCTTGTCTTTCCTTTCGCCGTCCCATTGGTCATTGGTCCTTCCTTCATCGAAATGACGCCTTCTTTGGCTTCCACCCTTCAACCTGTCTTCCCTAAATACTTTGGAGAAGGTTTTCTTCCTGATGCCTCCTCTCTTGCCTGGCAGGCGTGGTTGGCTGGACATTCTCTGCGGTCTTGGCCGAAGGCCAATGTAGAATGGGTAGCTTGGATCGACCGCCTAACCCCTTTCTTCGCTTCTCTTTGGAAATCAATAGATAGTTTTGAACTTATTCAATACTCCCGATTCGAGCTTTCCATGGCTCATTTTATGTTAGCGACTTTGGCCTGCTTTTGGTCCCATTCTACCAACTGCTTCCATCTACCTTGTGGCCCTATGAGACCGACTATCCTTGACATTTGTGCCCTTATCGGCCTGCCACCGATTGGAGAATCTGTTGATGGCAACCTCCCTTCTTCGAACCTCCCATTTGATAATTCTAACACACGAGTTGCATACGGTACCTTCATGTCTCGAGAGAAGAAGAAATCTTCCATCCCTGATGTTCAAGAGCATTGCTCCTTTTTATTAATATTTCTTTGCAGAAGCTTATGTGTTGCCTCTGGTCAGTTGACCAAAGAATACACCAGGGTGGCTCTTGCTCTAGCCGACGGCCAAAAGCTCGCCTTGGCCCCCTCCTACCTTTCTCAGCTTTATCGTGATTTATTTAGCCTTGCCAGCAGAAACCTTGCTTCTGTTGGCGGTCCTCTGCGGCTTTTGCAGTTTTGGGCCTGGGAATATTTCCTAAGCTTTTTTGCTCAATAGGCTGCATCTCCAATCTCTAATCTTCATTTTCGTAGACAGCATTGGCTGGAATCTAGTCTGTTTCAAGTTTTTCTTTACTCTCCCCTTTGACTGTTCATAGATACTCTTTTTTCCCTTTCCGATTGCATTCGGTCAGTCTGAATTTCTTAATCTTTCTCTCTTTGAGGACTCTCATGACCCCGAGGCTGTTCCTAGACGGAATTCTATTTGTGCCTTGTACTTGGTATGCCGAGATCTTCCTTTTGGGTCTCTGGAAGAAGGGACCCCCTACCAAAACCAAAAGTGTGGGGCAGAGATTTATCTCCCCAACTTATTGTCTTGGCAATTTGGGTTTGCCCAGGTTATCCCATCTCCTGCTCTTGTTTCTTTTAACTGTCCTCTGTATCTTAGGACTGTAATTTCTCAAACCGATGACATTCATCGCCTTAATCAGCTTTTCAAAAGTTCAGCTGCTAAATTTTCCATAGTTCATTGTCCTAACAGCCACCCTTCATCTCCAGCTTTTTGTAGTTGGTGGATTAGTTACTTTCGTTCCTCCTTTACTGCTAGTTTGCCTACATACATTTCTCGTTTGCCTACAACCGAGCTTCCTCAGAACGCCAAGAAAACAAGTCCCAAGAAGAAGGGCAAAGCCTCTGTCAAGGCTTCTTTTAACCAATCACAAAAGGCCAAGTCCGGTAATTATTCTTCTATGAAATCTATCATCATTTTCGAGAATTACTACAGGTTTAAATGGAACCCTCTGGACTCCCCAGAAACCCTTAAAGAAAAGATGGCCAATGCATTGGCTGATAAAACGGCTGCTCATGATGACAATGCTTGAAATCCTGGATTTCGGCCGAATCACACTCCTCTGGAGTCTTTGAGTTTGATATGGCTCATTATTTTCCGCCACTACCTAGTCCTCCACCGATTCCCAAGTCGTCTCTTGGCCTTGCCGAGCCCCTTTATCCGTATGTTAATCGGCTAGACGCAGTTAGCTTCAGTGGGCTATTTACAACTGGTTCCCAAGTTGGTAGTGTAGCTTTAGCAGGGCTGTCACACCCCGAACCCGAGACCCTGATCCCGAGATGGGATGGCACGAATCACGAGACGCGACCTTCGGGATCCATTTCTGGACTACGGATTAGCATATCATAACCAAAGATAAAATGAAATAAACTAACTTTATTCATTCAACAGAGTTGCGGAAGCAAAACTAAAGTCAAATAAACAACTAACTACTGGCACTTAGCTGGGCCATTATTACATCAATTCCAAGGACTTCAATAAATAAAACATCTGGTCTATAAACAAAATAAAGTACGAATAAAAGAAATGAACTGCAACCATCTGCACTCAAGAAGCGCCGCCACCACAGTCACGAGCTCAACCTACAACATAAGTAAATTGTTGAGCATGGAATGCTCAGTGATAGTACTAAAATCGTCCGACCATAATCATAATCTCATTTTCAAAATCAACTCAAGATAAACCAATTCAAATAAATATAAATGAAGAGAAATGTTCAATTATAAAAGATGATGTAATGAATGTCATTCAAATCCTCTAATGGTATGCTCACACAAGAAATACATATAGATTTGATGCAATGCCTATGTTTTCTTAGTTAGTTAAGTGTCCCTCAATCTCCAAGTGAAATCACCATGAAACACAGTATTCGGGGAACCATCTCAAGGAGCAGCCGGATGCCCCTCTCTTCGTTTGTAAAGGGACCGACCCATAGTACGAAGAACACCATAATAAACTATTTACGAGTGTACGATACTCGAGGTCAGTGAACCTGTATAGGCCTCGCAAGA
>JAUPMG010033264.1:0-14577 GCA_031762675.1 Pachysandra terminalis | reverse complement strand
TTTAAAGTTTGGGGCCAAAAATCCATCAAAAACCCATGGTTTCCCCACATTTCCCCCTGTTTTCACCATGTTGCCGAGTCGCCGACATATCGCCAAAGTCACCTAGCGACATGCCTGGCGACATCGACATCGTAAACCTTGCTCGTCACCTACACCACAATTGCCATTGTCTACCACTATCATCACCATTCATGGCCTTCCACCAACCCCAGCAACACCACCTGCCACCATCACTCATACTCTACCCCAACTAGCACCACCTACCACTCATTACCTAGTCAAGGCAATTTTTATTCTCTTTTCAGTTTCATTTCTTTTCTTTTTAACTTTCCTTCTCTTTCTTTTTTGTTTTCTTTTCTCTCACTTTGCTTCTGATCCAGAGGGAGAGACTCTTAGTATGGATGCTACTACCTGGTGACAGGTGAGTTGGGCAGTTGGGCTCTTAACCCAGCTAATGATGTTTTTAACTGTTGATAAATCATCCAAAATACCCAGACCACCAAAACAATAACTACCATTCAGAGGAATTATGTTAACTGGATTGACATGCAACTGACAGATACCTGATCTTCCAGTACAACGGCTTGGATCTCATTTATCCCACACCACTGCAGGTTCTTATCCTAAGGTAAAAAATAGATGGACTTAAGACCCCTCTTCAAAACCACAAAAGGATACCTTCATCTCAACACTAATACCAAGGTGAATCTAATGTTCTTTCCACCAATGACAAATGTAAGAGGCATTCAGTCCTGTCAAGTACCTCTTTATGTTTTTTTCTAAATTAAAATTAACAGCTCGTCTGCAAAGCAGTGAGGAGATATACTCATATCTATTCAAACTAGAGGAAATTGTATTTTTCCTTCACTAATAATTACATAAATCGTAACGCTATTCAACAAAAATAAATCAATCAATCAATCAATCATAACAACTAGCACTTCGATAAATAGCATGAAGAGATGGAGATAGGGAATCAACTTCAGCCAACTAGGTTGAAAATTCCTTTTTTTTTTTTTTTTGAACAGCAAGCACAGACCCTTTACCCACGAACATGGAAAATTCATTGTTTTCAACATCCTAGACCTTCTTCTGCAACGTCTTTTGTTCTATGAATAATATCCTTAAGGTATGCCACAGAAATTTGATAGCCACACAACTTCCTTACCTCAACCTCCAACATCGTTCCGTAATAATTTTTTGTTATTCAATCAAAAAGCCAGTTTCTAATTTCTATGGTTCATCCAATACCTACAAATAATTTAAAAAAAAAAAAAAAGAATAAATTCAATGAACTAACCAAAGTGCGAAGATAAACACATCTACAAACGAACACAATATAGGGAGAATGGGATTGTAAACAATTTTTGCTGAAGAAACCTAAAATTAATATCCAATACAGCATTTGGCTTAATGAATATGATACGACAGAAATTTGATAGCCACACAACTTCCTTACCTCAACCTCGAACATCATTGCATAATATTTTTTTTATTATTCAACAGAAAAGCTGGTTTCTATGGAGCATCACAATTAATAACAATAATATAATTTTTTTTTTTTAAAAAAAAAAAAATATATATATATATATATATATATATATATATATATATATTTATAAATAAAATAAATGGGTACTTCTAGGTTCATATCTACTTGAAATGGAAAAAAAAAAATACAATAGAATGATAGAGAGGAGAGAGGTAGAGAGATAAAGAGACGTGAGAAAGGAGACTTACCAAAGTTAGAGAAAAAAAATTCATCAAAGAGAGAGGGGAAGGGGTATTGGGAGAAGCTTTGAGAATTTTTATACTTGTATTAAAAAGCTAATTAGATAGTAGTATACACTAATTAATAATTAATAAAGTAAAATATATAATAAAATTAAAACAAAAAATAACATTATTTAAAGTAGGCGATCACTTTGGTTAAAATCTCGCTTAGGTGATCGCCTAGGCACACTGCCTAGGTTCATATCACCTTACCCTGGGGAAATCTGCCTAGTCGCTTAGGGGACTAACTAGGCACCTATGTGACCGCCTTTAGCAAGGCTACAGAAGACCTGATTTTTTTAATTTTGTTTTGTCAAGATATGAATATAGCCGGTTCCATTTTCTGCTGGTTTATGTTTCAAGGACTCTTTTCAATGGTTGTTAAAACCAAAAATCTTCTTCTTCTTTTTTTCTTCATTTTGATAGGAAGGCAACAATTGTTGTTAATAGGGTGGCAGACCGATTAACTAGAGGAGGGATTGTTAGGGAGGCTCTTTTTTCAGGCATTCCCTCAACAAACATGATTGATGATTAGCTAGTTCTCTCATTCCCTTCTTTTGCTTTGTTTTGTTGCTTTCTCTTGAGAGGTTTAGTTTTTTTTACTTTGTTTGGTCATTTTTTATGACCCCCACTTATACCTCATATTTCCTTTGTTTCTTTAATAATATATCCTTTGCTATTCATTAAAAAAAAAATTGTTAAACTGGATGATGTTTTCATGCCATTTTACTATAAGTAACATACAAAAGTACATAAAAGGTTTAAGAGTTTGCTGCTACTAAGAATGATGGAAGAGTTACCTATATTTTCTGATAAGTCTTGTTAACTTCGAAGATATTTTCATGCCATTTTACTACTAGTGATATACACATAGTAAATGGATTGTTTAGGAGTTTGCTGCTACTAAGAATGATAGAAGGGTTTTAATTTTTTTTTTCTTTGCATGTGTGTGTGCGTGCATGCATCCATGTGTATGAAGCACGTCAATGAAAAGTTGTATACCTATCAAGAATTATCCTTTAGCCACTTCTACTAAACAGTAATAATAGTCCCCTAATTTTTTTTTCATATATATATATATACATAGTCCCCTATTTTTTCAAGAATTATCCTTTAGTCACTTCTACTAAACAGTAATAATAGTCCCCTAATTTTTTTTTTCATATATATATATATTGGTGTACTAAAAAGGTATCACAATTGTAGTCGTTAGACTATGTTACGAAAAACATTGTGGTTCTTCTAATGTATGAAGCTTATTTATTCATCTAGTTTTTGTTGTATCAGTTATGGAGAGTATCTGAAACAGAGTTTCAATTCCGCTCCTCTGGAGGCCAATTTCTGACGTGTGACAGTGAAGAGAATTCTGTTTCAGCTACAGCAGAATCACCATCCATAAGCGAAACATTTTATATTGAAAGACACAATAACAATAGAGTTCACATTAAACTTAATAGCGGATCGTATCTGCAGGTATGGTTTTCTTAGCCAATTTACCCACTTCAGTAGCATAATATAGTCACCAATAGCCTAGTAGTAAGCTTGGCATGTCCTACACCAAAAATTATTTTGAATGTTTCAACCATTTAGCCTCTCGACAGTTTTTGTGGTTCATCTGTCGTTAAATTCTCAGAAAGAATGGGAGGGTTCAGATGGTTAGAAAATTCATGTGTAAGACCTACCCTTATGGTGGGACAGCTACCCTTATGTGCACCACATCTACATTGGTGGATACCTATGACCCAGTAGCCATTTACCTTATTTTTGCCTTATTGAATGTGATGTTGGACTTTGTTTGTTTAGACTACACTAGAATATGAGCTCACAGCTAACTATCCGGGGAAGCCAGGATGGGATGATAATGCGGCAACATTTGAAATGATCATTGTTGCAAATAACTTGCACGGAGATTACCAGCTTGCTAATGGGTATGGACATGAGAAAGCCAAAGAAGTTCTTTGGGTAATTTTAAATATCCCTTAATCTTTTTTTTTGCACTTCTTTCTCAACTGCAGTCTCAATCAAGTTTAATTATTCTGGTTTTCATTTGGAATCTGCAGAGACATAGAAGCACATTCATCACACGAGAAGATTTCAATTTCCTGTCTAGGAATGGAATAAACACAGTGAGGATCCCTGTAGGGTGGTGGATTGCCTTTGATCCTAACCCACCGACTCCTTTTATTGGAGGAACCCTGGCAGCTTTAGATAATGCATTCTCATGGGCACAGTACGTTTTGTTTCCTTCACTGATAGTTTGGACTTTCGAATGCAGTCTCTCTTTTTTTGTGTGTGAAGAAATAACAAATCTATACTTACATATCTGTGATGCAGAACCTATAACATACAGTGCATAATTGATCTTCATGCAGCTCCCGGCTCCCAAAATGGGGTGGAACATAGTGCCAGTAGAGATGGTTCAACAGGCTGGCCGACATCACAAGAGTACATTTCACAAAGTCTGGATGTTATAGATTTTCTTGCTTCCAGGTACAAGCCATCTTCTAAAGAACGAGGTTTTTATGTTGTCACATGTGAGCATAATTTTGATGCATGTACATGTTATCCCATCAATGTGGTCATCTAGAACATTTTCTACTCCAAGCATCAGCCAAACAGGAATATTCTGACTTCATAGTGACCGATCGTAATTTTCATGGACTATTAGTTGAAAGATGAATAGTGCAGTTTTTTTTTTTTTTTTGGTGATGTGACAGGGTAAACCCCGGATACATGACCCCATCCACAAGGATCATATATCAGGTAAGCCCGGGGACTCAAACCTAGGACCTCCAGTTCCTGAGCTAGAGAATCCATGTGGGTATAATACTCAAGAAGTGGTCCACTTGATCCAGACATACTTGTTTGTGTTCTATGTATATGGTCGATTACCTATCAGAATAATAATTAAAAAATTTCATGGTCAATGATAAAGGACAGATTTCAGTACTTATGTCTTGTTATATGTGAAGTATGAAGTTATTGGGGATTTCACATTTAAGGTAAAGTATCCCATTTCATTTCCTTGTTCGAAAAAAAGGATGCATTTTGATGATCTTTGCGGATTCAAGAATTTAGGTTTGGGGTTTTATGTATTTTGAGAGAACTGTGTAAAAATGAGTTTCTTTTACATGATATGAATTATTTTACACTTAAAAATTAAGGTTGGGGAAATATTTTATTGTCATTTCTGTTAATTCTATCTATATTATATTTTTTGGTTCTATACAGCTTATGTGTTATGTGCAATGTATAAAACTTGATTTGGTTAGATTGTTAAGAGTTTTTTTTTTTTTTTTTTAAATCTTCAACGTTCATTGATATTGGCTTCGTAGTTAGTTCTGTCTATAGTATACAATATTTGGCATTGTCTAGTAGTTTAGAGTTCAATTTTAACAAATCATGATACCTACATGAAATGGCTTCATTTGTTTGCAGGTATGCAAGTCATCCAGCTTTATTGGGAATTGAGCTTTTGAACGAGCCATCTGCTCCCACAGTTCCACTGGATGTCTTAGTTTCATATTATTCAAAAGGTTATCAAATTGTGAGGAAATACTCATCCACAGCTTATGTGATTATTTGTCAGAGAATTGGCAATGCAGATCCCCTGGAGCTTTATCAAGCAGCCAACATCAGTTTTTCAAACATTGTGGTGGATTTGCACTATTATAACCTGTTCAACACTTTCTTTGTTAACATGAGTGTTGTGGATAATATCCAGTTCATATACAAAAGCAGGCAAGCTCAACTACAGGCTCTCAACAGCGCCAACGGTCCACTTGTCTTTATTGGTAAAACAAGATCCTGTCTCTGTGGTTCTTTCATAGGAAGGAAATTTTTCTATTGACTGTGAATTTATAGACTATGATTGCGTTGAGAATTCGAAAATCTAGCTAAAACTGTGATATGTGAAAATTGAATTGGATTCAGGGGAATGGGTGAACGAGTGGAATGTGACGAATGGGTCGCAGTTGGATTATCAAGACTTTGGGAGGGCTCAGTTAAAGATCTATGATGCAGCCTCCTTTGGATGGGCATATTGGACTCTCAAAAATGACAGAAAGCACTGGGATTTTGAATGGAACATTAGGAACAACTATCTCCAATTAGGTAAAGGTCGGAGCTCATCTGTGCCTTCGAAGGAAAAAGAAACATATTTCAGTCAGAGTGCCAAGTTTTTTGGGTTTTTTAGCTATTCAATCTCTTCCATTTAGTCTATAACCAAGCCAAGGTTTTCAATTTTGATTTTACCTGAGATTTAGTCAGGGGGGCTGGTGAAATGGCATAAATTTTCAGCAATTTGGAGAAATATCGGGGAAATGTTGTGGAAAAAAAGGAATGTTAATTCCAAAATTTTTAAGGGTTTAAATGGGAGTAAAATACGCCTAAAGTACCTAAAAAGTAAAAAAAAAAATACATATACATTAACATACATATAGGCAAGTACAGATGCGTGCACCTTGTAAGGGCAATTCAACGAATTTCCCTTACTTTTGCCAACTTCAAGTAGTTGGGATAAGGCATATGATGATAATGATGATTACAATTCACTTTTTATCACAATTTTTCTAAATGTTTGCATTATTTATACATAATATATAATTTTTTTATAGTAATATGTAGTATTTAATTAATTTTTTGAATTAAAAAAGGTAAAAGGGGGAAATCCAGTAAATTTCCCCCATATTTCGTGTCACCACACTAGAAAATGACAATATTTTGCCTGCCGGCGAAATTTAAAACCATGAACCAAGCCAATCTCATTTATATGAATATCTTGTCTGAACTGTATACAAAATGCTCCGGTGCAGGTGATTCATCAACCAAGCAAATAATTTCGAGAAGTGTCCTGTTGCTTGGATTGGCATGGAGCTGTATCTATTTGTAATCACATGCAATAAGATCACAACAAAAGCCATCTTATGGAATCAAAGTGGAAGAGAATTTTATTGCGGCGCTTCTTTGATCATACACCAAGTAAGTTCAAAATTGTAATTAGATTTTAAATAATGTTGTACCAACAGAGAACTAACAGAAAATGACTTAAGTTCAAAATTGTAAGTGGATCAAATAATGTTTTAAGAACAGAGAATTAACAGAAATGCGGCTGACCTTGTAAAAGTATTGGAGTTTTTATTCTTTATATATATGATACACAAAGGAAATCCTCTATGGTTTTTCCAATGTGGTTACAGTGTGAATATCTTGTATGTACCTGTCTCTCATCTAAAGCCATTCTTTGAAAAGGAAAATGTAGATTCTCTTGACCACCTGACCAAGTGAGAAGTACACAAGAAAAAGCACAACCAGGAATCCAAGATATGATAGTGGTATGTCAACAAGTCCCATGATTTTCCCGATTGGCGTGAAGGGTAATGCTATCCCAACTGTAGAGGTTACAATAGTAGAACACATCACAGGCCATGACGCAACCTCCTGGATGAATGGAATTTTCTCAGTTCGGATCAAGTGGATGATGAATGTCTGCATTAGAAGGCCTTCGACAAACCAAGCAGAACGGAATAACTTGGATCCCGAGGAACCGGAGGCTCCATAATAGTAGCGGAGGAAGAAAACATTGCCAATGTCACAGAAAGAGCACACTGGTCCATTACACAATATGAACATAGGCAAGCTTTTGGGGGACCACCGTCGTGGGACCTTTACGTACTCCTCTTCCATCTTGTCCCAAGGGATTGCAATCTGTCCCAAACTATACAGAAAGTTCTGGGTAAGAAGTTGCCTGGGGCTCAAGGGCTCAAACTCAAGGTATGAGGTTATGAAGAGGAGTGAGATGACAGTGCCTAAATTGGCGATCGCAGACAGCTTTATGTACTTCATGGTGTTCCCATATGTGATTCGTCCCCGCTCAACACCTGCAGCAAGGACATTGAGGTCTTTCTCAAGTAAGATAATGTCAGCTAAATCTTTGGCTACAGAGGCCCCTGAGTCGACTGATATCCCAACGTCGGCAGCATCCAATGCAAGGGAGTCATTTATTCCATCCCCCAAGAATCCGACAATGTGGTTTCCACCTGTCTGCAATGACTGCACCACACGTAGTTTCTGAGTCGGGGTGAGGCGAGCCAGAACCGTTGCTCTCCTAACAGTTTCATGGAAGGCATCATAGTCAAGTAGCTCAAGGTCTGGTCCTGTAATCACATGGGTGGTTCTGATACCAACTTCCTCACAAACCTTTATTGCTAAGGAGAGTGAGTCACCAGTTAATACCTTTGCCTTCACTCCCTGCTCTGCCAGCCGCCATAGAGCCTGTTTTGCTGAATCCTTGGGTGGGTCAAAAAATGTTAGAAGACCCAGGAACACCATGTTTGATTCAATTGTCTCATTTTTTATTGCACTGGCACCACTCTTTTCCTGCAACATCACAGAAGAAGCCCCCTTTAAGATATCTATTTATTTATCGTCTAAGAAAGCCATGTATAGACTATTTAGTATGAACCGGAAGAAGTTTCTGTGGTTTTAGTAAAGAGAGAAGATCAGTTTCAAGTGTTTAACAGGTTACTTCCTAGCAATCTCATGTAATAACTCTAGAGAGGAATTAGAAAAACCTCATGGCAATATCAGTTTGTTGAAATTTTTTTCTAGCATAAATTAGATGTACTTGTTTGCACCCATTTTTGATACTTTTGACAAATTGTCAAGAGACCCATTTTTGATATGTTGGCCCTTAGGCTATGTTTGGAACCTTGGATTTTAGAATAATGGAAAAGAAGTGGAAAAGAAATGATAAGTGTTTCTTTCCACGTGATTTGTTAAGATGAGATATGTGGAAAAAAGAAAATCAGATTCCAGCGACTTCTGACTAATTTCCGGTTCCAAATCTCCGCATTTTCTTTTCTTTTCTTCAAAATCTCTACCTTTTTGAGGAGAAAGGTTTTGATCCCCAAAAAGAAAATTTTCTACTCTCTTTCCAAATCTCTATCTCGAACTCTTTCTTTCTTCCTTCCTTCAGCCAAACAAGAGAAAGTGCTTTATCCAGCATTTTCTTTTCTTTTTTCTCAAAATCCAAGGTTCCAAACACAGCCTTAGGGATTTGGAGAAAAAACATAATCTAATGACTTATTGGCTCTAGTTATAGCCATTTATCATATTAAATGATAATCTTAGATGGGTTTCCAATAAAAACCAAGATAAGCTGGGAGTCCATATTGAGATAGCCCTTATCATGTTAGGATATATAGTATACCTAAAAGCTTGGAGAGAATTAGTGAGGATTGTTGTATAATCAAGGATTTTAAGTAGGAAGCTTCATTTCAAGGTACTGTAGCTTATCTCCTAGCTTTGTACAACTCAAAGGACTGAAGGAGAGAAGGCTACATACATGAAAGAGATTTTGAATTAATGGGTTTCCTACAAACAAGGAAGGTTAACAAGAAATAAAGCAAGTGATATTATCCGAATCTCTATAAGATCTCTGCAACCAAGAGTTCTCTATGTAAAATATTTTTGTAGATTAGATATAGAGAACTTATAAAAGAGAGGTTGTAGCTCCAAGATCAAAAAGAAGAAAAAAAAACACAAAACAAAACAAAACAAAACAAATATACTCTTATACATCTGTCATCTCTTCTTCGTCTTCCACTTCTCTCATGTTCTATCTCTCCTTTATTTCTTCATCTATTCTCGAAGCTAGCAGGTTTGTTTATGATGCAGACTTTTAGGTGTGATAGAAGTATTCAGCATTTCTCTCATGTTATTGATGTATGAAGCAAAGGTTTTGTAGTCATAATGCACTTAAGATCTCTTTTCTTTTTTATTTACATTTCAGATCTTTAATTTCACATTCCATAAGTTCTTAGATCTATTTTGGTAAATGCCAATCACATTTACTAGACTGGTTATGATCTGTGCTATGATTGAGATCTATTTCACGTTGTTTTTATCATCATTTTCTTTCTAAATATATTTATACAAGTTTATTTAGGGTACTATTTACAGATAGTACGATGAACTCACCCTAATCATAGTCTGATCAAAGAGCATTCACTTGGTGTACACGTTGGTGGCTGACTGGACAATCAAGACTGTTTTTGATTTAACAGTTTAGATCAGAACCAAGGGTCTAGAGGGGCATCCAGCTAGAGTCGTCAGTACATCAATCAACTAACTTCAATCTAAGAAGAAAGCTTTGTACCTTGAAAAGGGATAAGAAATAATGCATAATAGTGAACAAGAATGCCTATCACTAATCGCACAGCCTCTTGGATATGTGACTTGTTGGTACGTGGGTTGTAGTGACTAAAATACGTGGGTTGTAGTGACTAAAATCCCTAGTTTCTTAGAATAAATAGTGCTGGTATGCAGATAACTATAGCGAAACTGAATGGTGCTAATTATCTCCATTGGGAAAAGTCAATAAAGGTGTTCTTTGGTGAAAAAAGGTCAATAAAAGTTTTTTATTTTTTTCTTTTGGTATGTTCGCGTTAATGGTCACTCAACCATTCCCCCATATGGGAGGCACGGTTTTGAACCCTAGACCCTCCCCGCCCCATCCCTCTTTTGAGGGGATGTCCTACCAACATCCCGAAGATGGGAGGACCAATAAAAGTTTATTTATGACACTCTTCCTCCTAAAACAGTAAGCAACTATGGTGAATGGTTTCAAACTACTCATTATGAATTGGCTTTAGAGTTTAGAGTAGTATGGAAGCCCATATCTGTAAGTGCCAATTTTATGATTCATGATATTGCCAAGCATGTGTTGAGCATTACATAGGATATATTCAATGATCTCACATCTACCAACTGTTTTGGAAATATTTTTATGTTGCAACAAGGTGATAATATTGAGTACTATAGTGCTCTCAACGACATATGGGAAGAACTAGTATGTTCTAGCCCCTTATGAATGACCTTGAGTTGCAAAAGAAATAGTGAGATTAGTTCCAAGTGGTGAAGTTTCTTGCAAGATTAAACCCCAAAAGATCCAGTCTCTTTGAGGTCAGATTTCATCCAGCGACCGTCTCCCATCTCTTAACAATTTATATGCTTATATAGTACAAGGTGCTGTTCCTACTCAACCATCTATTGCAACCATTCTCAAGGATTCTTCGACATTGATTTCATCTACTAGCTATGGTGACTCATCAAGGGGGGTTCTACTAGAAGTGAATATATGTGTAGTTTAGGGATATGCTACAATAGTGGCGTGACTACCCCGGTTGACTACTCTGGGGCTTCTTAGCTTATGACTACTGCATCTTCCTTGTTTCATCATCATCATCATCATATGCCTTATCCCAACTGGTTGGGGTCGGCAACAAGAATCATGTTCCTCCATCCCAATTTGCCAAAAACCATATCCTTAGTTAAATTTTGAGTATGCAAATCCTTTTTGATTAACTCCATCCAGGTTTTTTTGGGTTTTCCTCTCCTTCTTAGAACTTTCAATGATTTCTTTCTCACACCTGTTCACAAATTCTTCCTTGGGTCTTCATTTTATATGCCCAAATCATCTTAACCGACTTTCCTTTCTCTTATCTCATAATTGAGCTACACCCAAACAGCCTTGAATATGTTCGTTCCCCGCCTTATCTTTCCTAGTATTCCCACACATCCATCTCAACATTTTCATCTCAACAACATTCACCCTATGCATATGTTGCTTCCTTGTTGCCCAACGTTCTGATCCATACAAATAGTAGGCCTCTCTCTTATAAAATTTTCCTTTTAATTTGAGTGGAACACATCGCATAGCACTCTAAAAGAACTTCTCCACCGAAGCCATCCAGTTTTAATTCTATAAGCAGCATCATCATCAATATTTCCCTCTTTATGGATAATTGATCCTAGATAACAAAATTGATTGTTTTTAGGAATCACTTGCTTTTCAATTCCTATTGTTGCTTCACCTCTACTATGGTTTGTGCTAATGCTAAATTCTATGTACTTGGTCTTAGTTTGACTTATTCTAAAACCTTTTGATTCCAAGGTCTCTCTCCATAATTCTAATTTTTCATTTACTCCCTCTCTAGTTTGGTCTACTAAAACTACACCATCTGCAAAAACACCAAGGCACCTCCTCTTGAATACGAGTAGTTAATTCATCCATAAATAAAGAAAAAAGATGGGGACTCATAGCTGAACCTTGATGTAAACTTATTTTTATTGGGAACTCATTTATCTCGCTGCCTACAACTCTCACCTTAGTTACCACTTTCTCATACATGTTTTTAATAACCTCGATATATCTGATTGGAGCCCTTTTTCCTACTCAAAACCCACCAAATTAACTCTCTATGGACTCTATCATATGCTTTCTCTAGATTAATAAAAAACGATGTGAAGATCTCTCCTCTTCTCTCTGAACTTCTCCATTAATAAAAACCATGTGAAGATCCATAAAAACCATGCGTCTTCCTTGTTTACTTGACAAATTATTTCCCAATGCCTGTCACCTTTGTTGTTAAAATCTTACAATTCACTATATGAATCTTATGATTTGATTCAATTTGATCCTAGATCAATTCAAATCAGTACAAAATCAGTTTATGTTTGAATCTTATGATCTATAGATTGAATCGTAAGATTTACGATTTAATTATATGATTCATACGAGTCAAATGATTCAACTCTGCAACACTAAAAAATGTCAGTTCCTTGTCCAACTAAAAAACTTCCTTCGTTTGGTTTAATCCTTCTTTATATAGAATATAATACTTTAAAACAATTAGATATACATAAAGAAACATAGTTTACTTATTTTAACAAAAAAAACTTTTCCTATGAGAATCCCAAAACCTAAACCCTATTTTAACTAACATTATTATGAATCTTACAATTTACGATTCAAAATTACGATCCGATTCTAAGTAGCACCTAACGATTTTTGATTCGATTCATGGTTTGACAACCTTTCCTGTCACTCTTTTTAATTGTTCTTCTAGCTATATATCTGGATTACGAATTGTTAACCACACACAAGCACCATCCTACTCTTTCATAAATTATTTTCATAAATTTGAATTCAGCCTTTTATCAGTCAGTAAACTAATCAAAGATCTTCATTGTATGGGGTCCTTTTATCTATCCTCTTGTGTATTCTAGGACCTCTAGGCGATAGATGATTGATGGCAGGCATGTTAATGAGGATTATACCATATTGATCATCACGTTCAAGTTGATAATGCAACTGCCGTTCACTTTTATGTATCTACTCTTCCAGTGGTATTTTCATTTGGGCTACCCTTCTCTCTACAGTTTGAAGTTATTTGGTTCTTTGTAATTAATGACAATGTTAAACAGTGAGGCTTCTAAGTTAGATAAACATCACAGAGCTTCTATTCATTCCAGAGTCAAAAATGGTAAATTTTCCCCCCCTTATAAAGTAATTCATATAGATTTTCAGGATCCTACTATGAGTTTGAAGTTAGTTTAATTTCTTTATTATTATTATTATTATTATTATTATTATTATTATTATTTTTTACCAATAATGTAAGATATTATTAAAGCATCAAAGAAAGATTACAAAGAGGTGAAAGGAAAAAACAAAAGCAAAAACAGAAAATCAGAAGCTAAGAATACAGAAAATAAGCTCGAAAATTCCCCAAGATGGAGAACCCAACCGACCCCCCCCAAAAAAAAAGACAAAACAAAACAAAAAAAACTACATAAGAGCCACTATATCCCAGCTTCTCATCAAATCAGACCACGAAACATCCCGGATCTCCGTTAATATGCACAGCCAATAAACTGCCAAACTCACAATAGAGTCTATCATTCAGAAGTATTCTCTACTTTAAAGGTTTTTTGTAAAGTAAGTTCAGGTCCAGTTTTGGAAAAATGGGTGAATTATATGTTCCGATAATGCCTAGAAATATTTGGAACATGAATTTCATGATTATTGTGCTATGAATTGAATTATTCATCAAACTTCTTGTGTTCTCACCCCTCAACAAAATGGGGTGGTTGAACATGAAGAATGTCATTTTCTTAGAAGTTTCTCACTTTAATGTTTGAAATGCATGTTCTAAAAGGTCATTATGGGAAATGTTTTGTGTTCTTGACTATAAATCTATTTATTCTGTTCTATTTCCAACTATTCCTGTTTTTGATGTCACTCCTTGGCTATTTGGCATGTTTGTTTTGTTCAAATCTTAGGTTCATGACATGATAAGTTCTGTCATTTTTTAGTAGAATGTATACTCGTAAGATACTCCTTTATTCAAAAGGGCTACCATTGTTATCCGTCAGAATTATATAAGTATGTTGTTAGTGGTAATTTCTCTTTCTTTCTAAATAAAAAATTTCTCTTTTCTTTCTAAAAATGCAACTCCTTTTCAGCTGAAAGTCATATACTTGAAGAGGATTTTTTATCTTAGTTCAGCACTTGAAACGGATTTTTTTTCTTTTTTTTTGTGTTTGAAAAAAAGAGGTCGTTAGGATGAAGTGTCTAATGAAACTTCCGTCACTTTTATTCCTGGGGATAGTCAAAGTAAAGGCCTTTAGGCCTGTTAGCTTGCTCTATATCACCTATACCAAAGTTTTTGCATCTAGATTGAAGATGATTATGTGGGATAGGTGCTCATCAGGGAACCTTTATGCAAGGTAGATACATCTTGGATGGGGTTTTTATTGCTAACAAATGCATTGATTCTAGATTTAAGTCATGGGTGGAGGTATTGTCTGCAAGGTTGACATGGAGGAAGCCCATGATCATGTTATTTGAGTTTTCTTGGATGAGATGTTGTCTACATTTAGTTTTGATGAGAGATGGAGAAGGTGGGTGAAAGGTTATGTTTCCTTTGTTCCTTTCACAGTTATGGTTCATGGGGTTGC
>JAUPMG010033254.1:0-14577 GCA_031762675.1 Pachysandra terminalis | reverse complement strand
AATGGTCAACCAAACAAAAGAAAGTGCTTTCCTTAGCATTTTCTTTTCTTTTCTTCTGAAATCCAGGGTTCCAAACAAAGCCTAAGTCATTTTGAGTTGCTTTAAGATGAGTAGTCTAGGTAAGTGCATAAACTGACTGATGATACTCATGTCACAAGCATTGTCCAGATGATTGAGGGATAAATAGATTAGTCAGTGCACAAGACATTGAAACCAATTGGCATCAATAGGCGACGGGCCATCCTAATCATCAGTTGGTGATTATGCTCAATAGGAGTATCAGCATGCTTGGCTCCAAGTTTTCGTATTTCTTTGCGTAGATTTAGAATGTATTTCATTTGAGAGATGACTGGGTTTAAACAATACAGCTACTGATACTGATACGGATCGACCGATCCGGATCAGTATCTGACTGGATCAGTCTAAGACAGTGTGTGGAACCAAGGGATTTTTCAAGTATAGACAGATATGTGTCATCTTGTATCTCGGATCAGTTTGGTTTGATACTGATATGGATCGGCTGATCAGTATTGGTATCGAACGATACTATAAACCATGAGAAGTGAAGATTCTCTTCTTGGATCAAGAGACTTTAACTCTTGAGAAAGGACTTTAGAACGCCTACATTGTGGGTTTCGAACTCCTGCCCAAGATTATCCTTAAGCTGCTGGATTATGTGGCATCATCACATCTTATCATGATGTTATTGACTTACACAATAAGGGTTCTTGTGCCGTAATGTATAGTTTGCTTGTGCTCATAGCCAATCCGCTTTATTTCAATACTGAGTCTATTTTTTTTTTTGATCAATAATGAAAATTTTATATAGGAGAAAAGAATGTACAAAAACAAAAGAGATCGGTTCCCCAAGATAGGGACCCGACAGACAAAAGAAGAATTAAAATACAACGAAAACCCAATACCAGCCCCAAAGCATAGTACTCTACATTACAATAATAGTATCCCAGCAACGAACAATATCAGATGAAGGCACGCCCTGAAAGTTTGGAAGCACCCTACACCACACCGCCATGAAACCAATGATCAGATCAATAAGACGAGATGGGCTCAAGCTAGTACTAACAAAAATCCTCTTATTACGCTCGCCCCAAAGATGCCATATGATGCAAAAGAACAACAAAGAAAAGAAACTCTGGCCCTTCTTTCCCAACACCGAGAACCTCCATTGGACCAAGAGATCTCTTAGGTTGTCAGGAGGAGCCCAAACCAACCCAAGAGACCTAACAAAATAGCCCCACACCTTAGCTGCATACGCACAGGATAGAAAAAGATGATCGACAGATTCGCCACTTTGCATTCACATCACACAAACCTGCGGGGACAAGGCCATATACTTCCTCCTCCTCTGATGATTATCAGCGGTATTGATACGATTAAGAAATGCAGTCCAAACGAAAGCTTTAACTTTAGGTGGCACCTTTGCCCCCCACAGACGAGATGTAGAAAAAGGAAGTAAAGGAGGGGAGGAGCTCTTCCGGATAGATTCAAAAAATGACTTACACGAGTAACTACCACTAGAGTCTAAACACCACACATGAGAATCAGGAGAGGACTCATCAATAACCACATTCTTAAGGAGGTCCACCAACCTAGCTAGTTCCTCCACCTCAACCACTCTGAGATCAAGACGGAAAGGAATATTCCAAGAGAGACTCGAAAGGGACCTAGACAGCACATCCGCAACACTAGAATCTTGATGGCACACAACACGGAAAAGTCTAGGGAAGCAAGAGGCCAAAGGAAGCTCACCCCACCAAATATCAAACCAAAAACGGATTGAGGATCCAGAGCCCACAGAATCTGACCTTATTGACAAATTGAGGGAAGAGATATTTTTCCAAGTGCTGGACGATTTAATATTGGCCCTTGGGTTGATATCCCATCCATTCGAGTGGACACCAAACTTGCTAGCAATGATAGAGTGCCAAAGAGACTGTGTCTCAGTAGAAAATCTCCATAACCACTTACCCAATAAAGTCTGATTCCGAGAATGAAGATTGCCCAAGTTCAGCCCACCTAGCTCCTTAGCCTTGCACACAACATCCCACCTCACCAAGTGGTCTTTTTTCTCCCCCCCACCCTCCCATAGGAAATCACGCTGGATTTTCTCCATCCTATTGATCATAGATCTAGGAGCCTGATACAGAGACATAAAATAAGTGGGCAGACAGCCTAAGGAGGACTGGATCAAAGTGATACGACCCTCAAGCGACAAGTAGTTTCTTTTCCAAGCTCCCAATCTTTTCTCCATCTTTTCTATAACCGGAGCCCAAAATTGACCGCTTTTATGATACCCGTTTAGAGGCATACCTAAATAGGACATCGGTCACCGGCCCACCCCACATCCCATAACCCTACACCACTCCAGTAGAAACGAATCCTCCACATTTAACCTAGAGATACTACTCTTGGCCATATTCACTTTCAGCTCCGACACCATTTCAAAACATTTGAGAATACAATGAGTCCAGAAAACAATGGAGGCTTCCAGAAAAATAATCGTATCATCCGCAAATTGCAAATGAGACACCGGAATGCAATCTCTCCCAACTTGGAAAGCTTGAATTCTCCCAATCTCCTCAGCTTTCCACAGAAAACGACTGAGCACATCGCTAACGAGAGTAAAGAAGAGAGGAGAGATAGGATCTCCCTCTCTAAGACCGCGCGAGGCAGAAAAGAAACCGGTAATTCCCCCATTCAGACAGATGGAAAAATGAACATTGCTGATACAACCTTTAATCCACCGACACCACTTATCTGGGAAGCCTTTCCATCTCAAAACAGACTCCACAAACTTCCACTCAACTTTATCATATGCCTTTTCCAGATCAACTTTCACTACAAGACCCGATTTATGCTTCGAAATTTTCTCTTCAATACACTCGTTAGCGACAAGGATACTATCAAGAATCTGTCGCCCTTTAATGAAAGCACTCTGATTGGGGGACACCAACTCCCCAACCACTTCTTTGAGTCTATTCGCAAGGACTTTAGCAATGATCTTATAAACACTAGTCGTGAGACTGATGGGTCTGAAATCCTTGGGTCTCGCAGCACCTTTCACTTTGAGAATCAAGGCAAGGAAGGTACATTTCGTCGCTTTATTGATAACCCCACTAGCATGAAACTCCTGAAACACCTTCATCAAATTCGCCTTGACTACATCCCAGCAATCTTGGAAAAAAGCCAAGGAAAAGCCATCCGTTCCAAGAACCTTATTTCTATCCAGGTCCCACACAGCCCTCTTAATCTCCTCAAGCTCAAAATCTCTCTCAAGCCACCTCACTCTACTCTCCTCAATCCTAGGGCTATCCAAACTGTCAAGATCGAAAACCCATTTCTGGTCAGAGGAGTACAGGTTCCTAAAATACTCGGAAGAACTTTCCCTATTTCAATGGGATCCTCCACAACACCCAACTCAGACATTAGCAAAGGAATCGCATTCTTTTTGGACCTGAAATTAGCCATTTTGTGGAAAAAGCTTGTATTGCCATCCCCTTCTTTAATCCATCGGATTCTAGATTTTTGTCTCCAAGATACCTCTTCTCTTCTTAGGATCTCTTCCAGCTCATATTTAAGAGTTCTCCTAGACTCGGAATCATCCGATAACAAACCATCAACCTCTTCTTTCCTATCCAATCTATTTATGTTCCCCATAATCTCCTTTTTCCGATCAGGAATCCAGCCGAACACCTCCTTATTCCAAACATGAAGCTGATCTTTAATCCCTTTCAATGACCACATAAACTTACAACCTTCCCACCCTCTGCCTAACGAAGAATCCTTCCACCAAGACTGGATCAGATTGACAAAATTAGGATGGGACAACCACATATTTTCGAATCGGAATGGAGACGGACTTCCCAAAACGAGACGATCGGAATTCAATAATTCTAAGGGAGGCATGATAGAAATGAGACTCCCAGCTAGGAGATACGAGAAACCTATCCAGACGACAGCAAACGTTCCTCTCCCGAAGATTGGACCAAGTGAAAAGCCCCCCGAGGAGGGGAAACTCATACAAGCCAACACTATCAATGAAGTCCGCAAAATCTCCCATACTCCTAGTAACTCTACTTCCGCCCTGTTTCTCATGAGAGAATCGGATAACATTGAAATCCCCAAAAAGACTCCATGGAAGACTCCACATGGTGCTAACCACCCTCAATTCCTCCCAGAACAGACTTCCAATCCTAGGCTTAATAGGACCATAGATACCAGATAGGACCCACTCAAAGCCATCCACCAGACTTCTAAACCTAACAGAAAGAGAAAACCGACCTTTCCATACATCAATCTTCTCGACCACATCGATATCCCAAATCATGCAAATACCACCCGATCTACCAACCGAAGGAACGAAATCCCAATCCTTGTTTTTACCCCTCCCTAACAACCTCAGGGTCCTCTTAGAAACCTTAGCCATCTTAGTCTCCTACAACACCAGAATATCGGGCCTATTCTTCCTACACAATTCCTTTACCGCTCTTTTTTTCTCGCTCCCTCCCAGCCCTCTAATATTCCAGCTAAGGATCTTCATATGGACACTCTTGCAGACCCTTCCTCCCCTGCCCCTTACCTTTCCTTCGCTGATACTGATAACACTCTATACTCCTCCAATCCGCTGTGGATCCCTCCACATTCACTGCACAAGGGGCCCACAGGAGGTACCATCACCCCTAACTCCCTCCCCCCAGCAGCGACACGTGTCCATGTAAGGGGGGAGGCACTAACACCCTATCACCTTCTTCCCCAACAGCATCCTTCGCCGGAAAAACTCCTGAGCTCGCCAGAATCTCGTATGGGAAGAAAGTGAAGATTTCAAAATGACTAGCCCCATCCCAGAGTGACAAAAGACGCGGGATCTTCAGAAAGAAACGTTCCTTCACTCTGATCTCTACCTTTCCACACCCATTCTCCTGGATTTCAAATCGACCAACATCGTTGAGACCACCACAGCAGCTACCAAGCAAGGAAAAAGTATCCAACGTCAAAAGATGCAGGGGAATGCCTTCGGCTACGAACCAAACCCCATTTCATCTCACGGACCTACCACAGCTCCACCTCCAAGCAGCCACCTCGATAGCGCAATCTCAATATTCCTTCCTACACGCACAGCCGCCTTAGATTTAAACCATCTTGCTTCTTCTTCAGAGTTGGCAAAGAAGATAGCAAAGGAAATGCTGATCTCATACAATGGTCCTATATCAAAACCAGGACAAGCCTCCCGGTGACAATTTCACACCTCGTCCCACACACAAGGAACGGTAGAAAAGCAATACACCGCCTACGACCATTTGGTGTTCGATGGGCACACAGCAATGGAGGGGGATCTACCCGGGAGAACTTCAACTTCACCACTCGACACCAAACTTTCCTAAACCAACTGTTTCAAACCAATGGATGAGTTTTGCGCACGGCCCTCCAAGCCCCTCGACGACCGCAATCAGCCAAGCACACCAACACTGGTAGGGTCCGACACCACCTGAGAAACATCCTTGATCATCTCGACAAGGTATGCCCATCCATTCTCCGAGTGAAGCCGAGGGAGGAATAACTGCCGATGTCTGGTCTCCATCATTCCTTTCTCTTCTTTTACTTCATCAATATGCAATATGAGAAGGTAGAGACTATGGACCAACTGATAAATAAATTAAGATAAACGAATTACTCAAATAAATATGACTTATCAAAAGACCCAAACAAGGATGTATAGGATTCCCATCTTAAGGGCATATTAATCTCATTAGAATAAACTATATACCAAGGATAATTAAAAATTATTGCTTTACCTGGCCATAGAAATGCTCCCACCACAAAGGACCTACGTTCCCAAACATGCATAATTACAAAGTAAATGTACCCAAACCTAAGCGAGGTTCTTTCATTAGTTCTGGTGATTTTTAAATTATTCACAGCTACAAACAATAGCCTTCCAAACTTTGTTAGCAGCTCAACAATCCAGGCCACTCATATGCCTTGGTCAAGATGGCTTCATAGTGGCTTTTTATGGAAAATGTTCGCTAGTTATGCATAAGAACACATGAAGATGTTTGAGTTTCACTCACAAGCTTACACAAGCAGGTTGAGCCGGGCTCTGATCAATTCGGACTTTTCGTCTACCATGAGTCCGAACCTGACCCAAAACAATCTGTGGATCCGGATTGGGCCCAGACCGATCCAAATAAAAGGTAATATACCCAAAATCCGAAGATGGGCATCAAGAAGATAGAAGGATTTATAGTTCCTAATGTGGTACATTTGTGATACATTGAGGATGACACATACAATCCACACCATCTATTATGTTTTCTTTTTTATTTTTTGGTAAACCACATACAACACCACGAAAGGAAAAAGAAAAAAAGTAAAATAGATAGGGTTCAAAAACAACCCATGACGTGCTTACTAATTACACATGTAGATAGATAGTAGCTTTGACAAACTCAAACCATATAAATATATAAGACAACACGAAATCCTTGGGAAGTCGCAGATTTCCCATTTCCCTGCGACGGGGAAAAACTATATCTTTTTAGAAAAAAAACCGTATAAAATGATGAAAACATAAATAAATAAAAACTTTCCCCCATGTCGCGACATGTCACAGGTCTTACCAGTCTGCGACATCGACATTGCAAACCTTGACTATTGCTCGTGCTAAAGTTACATTCCATGTACTTAGTCTTAGCTCAAATTATTCTAGAACCTTTTGATTCAAGGGTCTCCCTCCACAACTCTAATTTTCATTTACACGTTCTCTAGTTTGGTCAACTAAAACCACACCATCTGCAAAAAGCATACACCAAGGCATCTCCTCTTGAATAAGAGTACTTAATTCATCCATAATTAAAGCAAACAGATAGGGACTCACAGTTGAACCTTGATGTAAACCTATCTTTTTTATGGAAGCCCATTTGTCTGGCTACCTACAACTCTCACTACCGCTCCTTCATACCTATCTTTAATAACCACAATATAACTGATCGGTACCCTTTTTTTACCCAAAGTCCACCAAATTAACTCTCTAGGGAGTCGTTCATACACTTCGTCTAGATCAATAAAAATCATGTGAAGATCCCTCCTCTCTAAACTTCCCCCACCAATTGTCCAAGTAAAAAGATAGCCTCAATGGTAGACCTCCCTAGCATGGTTTTAAATATCAATATATCCCCTTTCCCTTGTGGGCGATATAAATCCGGGGTGTAATTTTTATTTTATAATTTATCAGGAGATATATCACGATATCAAGTGATAGATCACGATATTCGCGATATATGGCGATATTTCCCTTTTGCTAACGTGCGTAGGTCATACATGAGGTCAGATAGAGATAGTATCCCTTTATTTTGATTAATAAAAAATGCTAAATATCGACAAATCTTTTTCTAAACACTTGAAATTTAAATTTTAAATCACTTAATTTAAACATTTGTTACCTCTTCAATTCAAAGGTTGCTTTGACATAGATTTAGTGAAATTTGACATATTCTCGTCAAAAATTGTTAAAATCAACCGAAGATATGTTACAACTCCTTTTCTTTTTGCCTTCTTTGATTCAATTTGCATTAAATTGTAAGGATATGCATGCCAATTTAAGTATGTGATGGATTGGTATGCATTTCATTATGAATTTGTAGATTTGAGAGATTGAAACCCGGAAAAGTTTAGGAAAACATAATTTCTTGGATTTTCACCTAATATGTAATGTTTGATCCTCTAATATTCTAATAATTATGTGCATATATAGGAAGCTTTTAATGCATTAGACGACAAATGAATTAATTTTAAAATTATATATTTCAATTTACTTTAAAATGTATCACTTTTAAAAAAAAAAACACTTTAATGGTTTCAAATGTTTGATATATAAAGTAACAATTTTACTAAAATATTACCGATCGATTCAACATTTTTACCAAATAAAGACTAGCAAATTATTAAATACTTTATTTGTACTTTAAAATTGAAAAGTAATTTAAAAAATATCTTAAAAATTAAGAAATTTTAAATTGACAGATTTGTAATAACTAGTTAAATAATTATTAGTTAATGACCTATGTTAAGCTTGTTGCAAATCATGAATTTATTAGTACAAAATAGTTTCTAAAGATTAATCTTAAAAACTTTGAGCCAATAAGGAACACCACAATGTATCGAGCCACGTGTTTTGAATGTGTATTATCATATATTTGGGTTGAAAATCTTATATTGGATGTTGGATGACTGTTATTGTTATTATTTCTAAATATAAAACTTTCTATTTATGATTCCTTAAATATTTTAGTGACTGATTATGTAGACAATGACTCATTTACTTACCTATAAATGCATTACTCGGTTAATATCATTATTTTTTGTAATGTTTTAAGTTATTTATGTGTATATATGTCTAAATATGTATCTCATAAAGTTTCATTGGAAATTTTCCCTATTTTCCAAAGGTTTCCCCCATTTCTCCAATGTTTCGGCGATATCGATATTCCCCTTAATATTTCTAGCGATATTTCCCCTTTCCCTTATTAGTGGTGATATATCAAGCGATAGCGATGTTTAAAACCTTGCTCCCAAGCATAAAGCCAAATTGATTTTCTAACACTTGGCTATTCATTTTTTTTATAATTAATAAGACTTTATTGAATATCAGGTAATAAAAGTACAACATATGGCTATCCGAGGTGGACAATCAACTAAAGCGCTACAAAGCACATACAATTAAAAGACAATAACCCGACCAAATAACAAGAAACAGAGGACAAAAACGACTACTAAACCCATCACCTCCCTCCTAACAGATCCTCCGTATGAATCCCAAAGAAAAATGACTCCCACATAACACCTCTCGCTACGATATCCACCATTGTGCTCCCCAAACGTGGAATGTGCGAAAACAATATAACCCTTCCCTCTGCCAAGTATCTCACCTTCCTCAAACAATGTCAAAATCTCCACGGCCATTGTCGTGAATCAGACATACAAGAGATAGTTTTTTTTTTTTTTTTGATCGATAACACAATGATATATATAATGAAATGGGAAAAAAGATTACAACAAGAGAAAAAACTGAAAGCAAAACAAAGCAAAAACTATACAAACAGGCTCCAAAACTCAATGACAAAACTAAAGCTCCACTAAATCAGAGATGGTGACCAAAAGAAAAACGAGAGAACCCACCGAAGAACTACAAGAAAGCCACAACATCTAGTAAAATCAGACCATGCCACGTCACGGAATTCCGGGAGTAAAGTCAACCAAGAAATCGCCATAGACATAATGGAATCGAAAGTAGCCCCAACACCCCTTCTTTTATCTTCAAAGATCCTTCTATTTCTCTCCCTCCAAATCACCCAAAGGGTAGCAAAGAAAACTGTTATGTACATAATCTGACCTCTCTTACTCAAACCAGGAAAGACCCATTGGTTCATCAAATCTCTAACCGAATTTGGCATAACCCAAACATAACCAATGTCACGGAGGAAGAGGTTCCACACCTGATCTGCAAAAGCACAAAACACAAATAGATGGTCCACAGATTCACCCGAGGTCAAGCACAAAGGGCATACGATGAAGGAGAGCAGTCCAAACAAAAGCTTTGACTTTAGGGGGGCCTTAGCTCCCCACAATAGAGACGGGGAGAAAGGAGGGGAAGGACGAGGCTCAATTGACATTAAATACTGACAAAAAGAGCTAGAGGAATAAGTTCCGCTGGACTCAAGACTCCACACCCTATGGTCATGGGAATTATCATGTAAGACAAGATTCTTTAAAGACTCAAGTAAACAAGCCAGTTCCTCTAATTGGTTTGTTGGTTGTCATTACAAGAGAGGAATCATTAAAAAGCTTGACATAACTACACAAGTATATTACATTTAAGGGCATTTATTATCTACGGTGGTGTGTATTTCGTGCATCCTTATACCAAGTGTACCGTGTTAACTTAAACTTGCCCTTTGAGAGACTTCAACGGAGCTATTTGAGAAGAATTTAAATTGTTCGAATTTTATTTGATTATTGGCCATTTGCCTTGTGATTTTTTTGGTTATGTTGTGTATATAGAGTTAACAACAATGCCGTTTTCAACAAAATGCCTTATCCCAACTAGTTGGGGTCGGCAACACAGATCTTATTTGACCATGCAGCCTGTCTCACCTTTACACTGGTGCTTCCCTATTTACTCATTTTACCTGTGGAAATCATCTTAACCAACTTTATTTTATCTCCTATTCGGGTTACTCTTATACTCTTATCAGATTTGTTCTCTTTAATCTTATTTCTTTTGTCTTCTTTCTATTCATCCATCTCAACTTGCTTATCTCATCATTAGCATGTCGCTTGTTTTTTGTCGAGCATTCTGCTTCATACATCATATAGGAGACCTGATATTTTCCTTTTAGCTTGAGTGGAGTATTTCAGTAATGCAACACTCTAGAAGCGCCTTTTCACTTAGGCTGTGTTTAGTTAGCCAGAATCTATAGGAAAGGAAAGGAGAACGGACTTTTCTATGAAAATGTGTTTGGTTTGTTGGAAAACATGGGCCCTTGGAAAGTACTTTTCCTAAAGAGCCTCATTTTTAGTCAAAATCCCTTCAAACTTTTCCCTTTAAAATGAAGGGGAAATGATGGAAAGGAAAGGAAAGCGCTCTTTTATTTTCTTTTCCATCCTTTTCCGACTAACCGAACACAGCCTTAAACTATCAAGCTCTAATTTCACATGCAACAATATTCTCAATATCCTTCTCTTTATGGATAATTGATCCCAGACAATGGAAGTGGTTACATTTGGGAATTTTCTACATTTATCTGTAGATTTGATATAAATATCCTATTTTTACACTTTATCATGTTATTAGTATGATCCTCTTCAGAATGGGGAGATTATTAAAACTAAAAGACTGAAAAATCATAAATACCTTTAAAATTTGGGGAAGAAGTCTATTTGAATCAAATGAACAACACGTGAACCATTTTGAATTTGATACCTCATTTTAGAATCTTTTCTCTCTTGGAAAAGATTGCTCTTATTTTTTTTTCCGATAAGCCACCAAGGAAGGGGCTAGAATGATGTGAATAAGTCTGCCAAAGACATTTTTGACTTCTTTTTATGGTACAATTACCATTCTTGATCAACCATATGATTCATGCCATGGCACCATAGTGCAGAAATATTTGCATTACTTCCACGTTCCGTTTTTATCCCTCTTAGAACATGCTAAGTATCAAGCAATACGCATTGCTTTTGTGGGATCCTTGAACATTGCAAGCTAATTTTATTTTCTGTTTTTGTTTTTCTGATCAATAACTCAGTATTTCATTATAAATCAGAAAATAGAAGTTACAACAAAACTTACACTAAAAAACACATAAAACAAAGACTGGACTAGGCACCCAAGATTCCCCAAGGTAGGGAACTAGGGGGGACTGAGACCTAACAACACAAAATTTAAAAAGCTAAAGTGATGCCACTGTAGTTCAACATCTCGAGATATCTGCCCACGATACATCTGAACTCAGGTAGTATACACACCCAGGAGGCAGCCATACTCATGATGGAATCCGTGATTGCACCTATACTCTTCCTGTTCCCTTAAAAAATTCTTCTGTTTCTCTCACTCCAAATCCCCCAAAGAACTGCCAAGTAAACAACTCTGTACAGAATCTGCCCACACTTCAAGGGATGGAAACCACCCCTGAGTCAACAAGTCTCTTACTGTAGATGGGCTAACCCAATGCACACCAATAATTCTGACAAGGTACTCCCAAATCTGAACGACAAACTCGCATCCAAGAAATAGGTGATCCACCGATTCCCCAAAGTTCATACACATAGGGCAAACCTGTGGGGACAAAACCATGAACGGTCTCATCTTTTGTAAAATATCTGCAATGTTAATACACTTAAGAGAACAGTCCAAACAAACGCTTTGACTTTAGGAGGGGTCCTAACCCCCCAAAGCAAAGAAGTAGAGAAAGGAGGGGGTAATAGTTCATCCAAAAAAAAAGGAGGGGGTAATAGAGTATCGCCTGTCATCAGGACTGGCGAAACGATTTAGAAGAGAATACCCCACTCGGCTTAAGACACCAGACCCTAGACTCAACAAGATCTTCAGCAATGACAGGTATTTTTAAGAAACTCGAACAAGGAAGCCAATTCTTCTAGTTCAACCGACCTAGCTTTTATTCACTGTGGTCTATTGTGCTTTCTTTTTCCCCTATCTTCTTGTTCTAGAATGTTTTGTTAAGTTTCCCTTGAGCATGTTATATGACTTGGTCGTTTATATCTTTTCTCTTATGGATAACATCTGCTATTTATCTATCAAAGGAAATACTGAAAATTTTCTCATATCTTTTTTCGAGGGCAGAGAAACAAAATTTCACTATATTCCCACTTTTACATTTTTCTTGAGAAATATTGCAATATCTCCCAATATTATGTGAAATGTGGAAAATATCACGAGATATAAAGTGCAGAATGTAGGTTACAAAACCATTAAGTTTTTTCCAATTTTTGACAATGTTTCTCATATAAGCCTCCTTAACCCACGGACTTTCATTTTAAAACCATATGGTTCCCTTTCTCATCAAATATAGTCCCATATAATTCTGCTCAGTTGTAATAAAACTTGGTCTTTTTGGGATAACTTGATCAATAAAAGACAATTTTGTGGTTAAAAAGCAAGGTTTTAAAAATTGAAATGTTGATGATTTCAGATCAGCAGATTGAAAAGAAATACCTGAAGGTTCCAGTTATTTGATCAAGATCCTAAACATTTGTCGTTTGCCCTATTTTTTAGGGTTAATAAATATATATTCATGGTTTATATATTTCGAGATATAATAATACGGATCTCTAAATTAGCCAAAAGTCCAAAAGTTCTTTTTGTCGAAATTTTGACTGAAATAGAAAGTTGATGAAATTTAGTAATTTTGGTTTCTTCCTTACTACCCTATTTAGCGAATTTTCGAACTATTTTTAGAATATTCGAAGTCTCTTCATGTTTTTGTTGTCATAAGTTCATTGATACTTTCATATTTTCAAGCTAAAACTATATAAAATGCATGTTTTAAATTGATTTAATGCATCTTATTGACTTTTTTCAAGTGATATAGATCTAAGAAATGAAAGAATAAAAAGAATCGGGAATTAACTACCCTAGCCAATGGGCATACCAGTGTGCAATAGTGAGGACGAGTACGAGTAATAATGAGTATATGGGGCGGTTTTGGTAACACCATGAGGTGCTACATATTGTAACCATGTGATGCAGCCAAACTCTCTCAACTCCAATCATGATAGGATGATAATTTCGTAGAACCTAGTAGTCTGTGTGGTCATGAATCAAGTTGTATTTTATTTGTATTTTTCTGTTATATATGATTAGTATATAACATTTAGAAGTTGAAAACAATAAACAAATGCAATTTTAAGTTTCAATTTATCATATGTTGCAGACAATGAATGCTTTTGCTTCTTATACTTCTCTACTAGACCAGGCTTTTTTTTCTTTCTTTTCTTGTTGTTTTTTTATGGTTGTAATATTCTTATCATTTTTTTTTCTTCAATGTTTGATCTTTTATTTATAGCACTTCTAGTAGTTTTATAGATCCCCTGATTTTATGCCATGAAATTTTCTTCGAAACATATTTTTTTTTTTGTTGATGAACCCCATAATTTTCTTTTTCTATACTGTAAAATTGTAATTTAAAACTTGGCTCAAGATTTTGAACCATGAGTAAAATAGTATCTTTATGTTGTTGTTTTAATAGGTATAATCTGTAGAGAAGCCTACAAATCACACACTTGTAAACGTGTCTGCCAGTGAGTCCTTTGTCTATGAGTTATTTATTAGATGCAATTATGAAGGCACATCGGAGTTCTTTACTTTCTTAATGTTGAGTTCTTTCCAGATATGGAGGAGTCTTATGGATTTTGTTTTTCTTAGAGATTAAGTGTGCTCTCCATCACATGTTGGCCTCTTCGTTTTAGGTGTTGATCGGTAGTTTTTTCCTATTTGTTTCCATGTCCTCATGATGGAATTTCCTGGTCCATATTTTATGAGGTGTAAGCAATATTGGTTCTCCATGTTTGGCGATGAAACCGATCAGTGTTGTAAAAATGTGGATCACCTGGCCTTTCCTGGTTGGCTAAATCAGCTACTCCGAGAAGCAAGTACTGCGCTGGGTCAGGCCATCTATTAATCCTGAATTTTACTGATTTTTGGGTGCTTCAGTTGGATCCTTTCTACATGTGAAGATAATGGTGAATCTACTTGTTCTGTTTAGTTTGATGGGAGCTATAATTGGCATTTATGGCTTATTTTTTATCTGTATTACATAAAACAATTTGAGAAAAATGGTGTTAAGAATTAATAGATCCCCGAATTGTGCTTATGGAGCATTTTATCTTCCTCTAAAGGTAATTTGATAAAAACTTCAGGCCTACAGCAGAAAAGGGAGTCCATTGATGGACGAGAAAATCTAAACAATATGTCCTACAGTGCATGTGCCTAGAAAAACCACACAATCAATACCTTTGTATGTCTGTTTCTCAGTGTTTCCC
>JAUPMG010033243.1:0-14579 GCA_031762675.1 Pachysandra terminalis | reverse complement strand
TAATACCTATTTTACCTCTAAACTTTTATAAGCACTTAAATAAATGTATTTACCAAACGCTATTTTCTTCAAGTAAGTAACTTATTGTTAATGTTGATAAGTGTTCCAATTGAGCCACTTATCCAAAAGCACAAGCCGGGTCAAACGCAACCTTTGTCTTGCATGAAAACTTGGGAAAAGAAATTTTTCCAAGATTGTTTGTTTAAATTTTTTATTATTAATTTCAAAGTGTTTTTTGGCCATTTTTTTAAAGAAAATAATTTTCTATCATAAACAAAATCTTGTTAAAAAAATATTTTCACCTTCAGGCAATATTTTATTTTCTTAGGCTGTGTTTGCAACTCTAGATTTCAGAAGAAAAGAAAAAAAAAGTAAAAAAGAAAGAGAAAAGGAAAGAAAAGGAAGTACATTACTTTCAACTATTTAGTTAGATAGAAAAAATTTGAAAGAAATTTATAAAGAAAATGATTTCTCTTATTTGATTGTGTAAAGAAAACCAAAATAAAAATTAGTCAATTTTTTTATATTAGCCATATAAAATAATTGCATGAATTACAACATGAAATACATGCATGTAGTGGTGGTGTGGTGGTGGTGGTGGGGTGGTAGTGGGGTGGTGGTGGTGTTCGTTTCACTATAAAATCCAGTAAAAGAAAACATTTTCTTGGAATGTTATATTGTCCTAATGTTTATTTCGAAGGAAACTATTTAAATGCCTAAGAATATTACCAAAACTGAATATCCAGAAAATAACTTTCCGAATATTAATGGGAAGTTACAATCCATGGATGAATCTCTTCAATTGGAGATCTGTTATCAAAGATATTCCTAGGCCTGTTTGGCCTCTTATGCCATTTATACTGGAAACGAATTCCATAGCTTTGGATTGAGCTTCAATCAGGGAATGAGTTTTAGTACATAGTTGTTTGGTTAGGAAATGACTTTATCAAATTCCTCACCGCGTTACCCTTAAACACACACACTCACATGTATCATTCAAAATGCTGACCACCTTACCCTTAAACACATACACATCACACACCCTTAAGCACACACACTCCCTTAAACACACATACACCTGTATCATGCAAAATGCTGACCACCTTACCCTTAAACACACACAAACCCTTAAACACACACCTATGTTATCCTTAAACACACACACACACATACCCTTAAATACACACCATTAAAAACACACACACACCTATGTTATCCTTAAACACACACGCATACCCTTAAACATAGATGTCGGTTAGGACCGATCCGGTCCCAAGCAACAATACAACAGCTGTATCGTGTTAAAATTATCTTTCCATAAAAAAAAAAAAAACAATTGTACTATGAGATTCTGGATCGGACCAATACAATCGATATTGGTCTGGATTGGCTGGGATAACCGATCAGATAAATTGGATGGTTCAAATTTGGTATCGATCTGGACTGGTCCGATACCAATTGGTCCAGACTGATACCACCGGTCCGGCAACCAATCCGATCGTTCCAACTTTTTTTTTTGATTTATAATTTAAACCAAACGATCCATTTTTTTTGTAACGCATGTAGACCAGACGATACCATCAATTTGAACTGGGATTGACCGAGACCGATCCGATCGCTGGTCCCAAGACTTTAAACCTTGCCTTCAAACCCAAATAAAGGGTACGAAGCACATCATCTTTGATTTATGAATATTTCCACACTCAAAGTCTACTTTTGTCTTTCTTTTCTTCAGTCATATAATCTGCTACACTCTCCATAATATTCTCACAATTGATTGAAAATTTCAAGTATATTGTTTGTTTTACATTTCTTCAATTCTTTTTAGATATCACGCATTATTAAGTACATGAATTAAAAAAATTATAAAACAATAGTTTTGCCCGTGCTGACTCCAAACAACTAGTATTGAATTATTGACGAAAACTTTGATGAGAATGTGGTCCCCCATTAAATGTGTAAGCGAGATAGGTGGGGTTTTTGAAAACTGAAAGGAGGTCTTTGGAGAGCATTTCGTCTGGTCTAAAAAGCCTGGAATATTTGTTACACCCTGCACTGTAATGCTTGTACCCTGCATTGCAACGCAGGGTATAGCAAATATTCCAGACGAAATGCTCTCAGGTCTTTGTGGTTCCAGCAAATGTGAAGGGAGGTAAGCGTAAATTACTCTATTTTTATCTGTGTCTTTGATTACATTCTCACCAATATTTCTTCTTCACCAAAAAAGAAAAAAGACAATGACGAAGACTTACGAGAATTTCCTTTTTTTCCGTCTTTGAAAAGCTTCAAAGACGGAAAGTACTTGAGCCCTTAACTTTTAATTGATTATTAATATTATTATTAGCAGTCAACCCGTGCATCGAACGGACTTGAGTAGAACATAACACTCTATATATAAATATTTGGTTTTAAACCAAAAAACACGTCTTCATATTATTACAATAACCATTCTCACTTGACATTCATCTTGATTAATGGCATGACTAAGAACAATTCAATGCAAAAACTAATATTGGGGTTCAAGCCTGCCCAAGCCAGTTCTGCTGCCAACCCTACCTGTCAATGACGTCGGATAGGACTGTAAATTTGGCTCAGCCCGCCCAAAACTCGCCCGAACCAACCCAAATAAGAACCTTAACTGATTAGTTAGCTTGGGTTTGGATTCAGGCAACGAGTAGGACTATAAGTTTGGCCTAGTTCGTCCGACCAAACTCGAATAAGATCCCGAACTCAATAATTAGTTTAGGTTTGGGTTCGGACCAGGCTCAATTTTGAATCCGAACCCAAACCAATATGTATAAAGAATATAAAAAAAATATATAATGTAATTTAAAAAAAAATAAGTTTATTTTTCTTCTTTCTTCCGTTAAAATGTTTTTTAGTATTTTCAACACGACCCGAAACTATATGTATAAAGAATATATAGACTTGATGAGAATGTCGCCCCACATAAATAAATGTGTTCGTTCCAAATTAAATTTGACGAAGACTTGATAAGAATGTGGGCCTCACATAAATAAACGTGTTCCTTCCAAAGTAAATTCTGATTATTTTGAATAAAAATTATGTTGCGATTTTTCTTGCGGATCATTAAACGCCAGCACACCTTCTCTTATAAATTCTAATTTTAACACTCAGAAAAATATTTCAGTCACAAGACTCGTTGCTCTCAATTTCTTACTCCAAAGCCTATGGCTATTGCTTTTACTTTGAGAATGTTCAGGTTCCTTCACGTATATGTTGTTCTTCTCTCTTGCATAACTCTGTTTCATTTTAGATCTATCACATTCGTCACGGTTACCGCCACCATAACTCTTGGTAGAAATGAGACGGATCGACTTGCTTTGCTTGCGTTAAGGAAAGTTTAGTTGATCTATTGGGGGTTATGAGCTCGTGGAACATTTTTCTGCACTTCCGTGAATGGTTTGGTGTTACGTGTAGTTGTCGACATCAAAGAATCACTGTTCTCGAATTACGATCACCGGGCTTAGGGGGTTCTTTAACTCCTTACATTGGAAACCTCACCTTTCTAAGGAGGGTTGTGCTTGAAAACAACACCATCCAAGGCAAAATCCCTCATGAGTTGAGTCGCTTGTTTAGGCTTCAATCGCTAAACATTTTGAATGGTCCCTTGTATGCAGAAGTGGGTAGCCTAAAGAATCTTGGTGCATTAAATATTTATGAGAATAAGCTATCCGGAGAAATCCCGTCTAATCTTGGTAAATGTACGAGTTTAGAATTCCTTAATATGGAAGGTAATTTATTTGAAGGGGTCATTCCTCAATCTTTGAGTTCTTTAACAGCTATGCAAGATTTTGATCTTTCACGCAACAACTTGTCTGGCTAAATTCCAAAATCTTTGGAGAAGTTGTCATTGAAAAAATTAAATCTATCTTTCAATGACCTTGAAGGTGAGGTACCATTAAAGGGTGTCTTCAAAAATCAGAGTGCATTTTCAATAGTTGGAAACAATAAGCTTTGTGGGGGTATACCTGAATTGAAATTGAGCATTTGCAATAATATCAACGATTCAAAGAAACCGAGAATGTCTCTTGCGATAAAATGGATAATTATCTCAGTTGTTAGTGGACTTGCAGCATTGGCTTTGATAGTTTTCTCCCTGATTCTTTACTGGTTAAAAAGAAGTAAGAAGGATCTTGGTCCTACGCTTCCAACAAGCAATTTACTTTTGAAGTTGTCTTATGAAATGATCCTTAAAGCCACAGACGACTTCTCTCCAGCCAATTTGATCGGTGCTGGTAGTTTTGGCTCAATGTATAAAGAAATTCTTGATCAAGCTGATGAAAGTACAATTGTTGCAATGAAAGTACTAAATCTTCAACATCTAGGTGCTTCCAAGAGTTTCATAGCCGAATGTGAAGCATTGAGAAGCATTCGTCATCGGAATCTTCTAAGATCATAACTGCTTGCTCAACCATTGATTTCCAAGGAAATGATTTCAAAGCTTTGATTTATGAGTTCATGTCGAATCCGAGTTTGGAGATGTGGTTGCATCCAATCCTACTAGATATAGGAGGTGATGGTCATGAGGGATCGCATCATTTAAACCTTCTCCATAGATTAAACATCGCAATTGATGTGGCTTCTGCATTAGAGTATCTTCATCACCATTGTGAAATACTATAGGTCATTGTGACTTGAAGCCGAGTAACATTCTTCTTGATAGTGATATGATTGCTCATGTTGGTGACTTTGGGTTGGCAAGGTTCCTTGCCCAAGGAACCAACAAATCTTCTCAAGCCCAAACTAGCTCAATTGGAATAAAGGGAACTATTGGGTATGCTGCATCAGGTAATCCCCTACTTCATTTCATCTATTATATAATATTTTCCTTCCAAGCTTTGATTATCACGCATATTTTTTTATCAATTGCAGAATATGGCATAGGAAATGATGTATCAACACAAGGTGATGTGTATAGTTATGGGATCCTCTTATTGGAGATATTCACAGGAAAGAGACCCACAGAAGCCATGTTTAAAGATGGTGTGAACCTTCATTCCTTTGCTAAGATGGCTTTACCTGAAAGACCAACTAACCACCCAAATTTTGACCCAACCTATATGATTTTTCATTATCTAACCAACTCTTTAGAATCTAGGCCAATCCTAGATTTGGTTTAGGAGGATGGCTTGATTCTAAGTAAATCTAGTTAACTAGCTAACAGAAGAAAAGATGAGAATGGTTTAGGAGGATGGCTTAATTGTATATATCGTTTTCGAATTTGTTTCTTTGATGTTTCTCACCATTATAATCTTTATATTACATGAACATGAATTGGCGAGTTTCTTTGAAGCATCCGTCATTTTGCTAAACATAGATGTTGCTGTGCTAATTTTGTAGTTTTTTCCTTCTATGGATTTTCTACTTCAAGAGTTTAGCTTTACTTCCAATATAAGCCTTTGTGTTTCATGTAAACGCCTAGAAGCTAATGTTCATACTGCCAGAATGTTAACAAATGGGATGCCTATACTCATGTCATTGGGTTGAATGATAACTAAGTAATCTTTTACATTTGTACCAGATATACTGCACCACAAGTATCACAATGGTTGCACATGAAAATTTAAAAAAGGTGATCTTTGAGCACACTCAGGCTTGCTTGAGATGCAACAGCCGCACGGGATTTGGATAGTTGAAATGGCCACAGGTGGTCAGAGCTACGGCTGATCGAAGATGATCTGAAGTTCAGAAGTGATCTGATGAGTTCAGATATGCTCGGAAAAGTTCTCGTGAACTTCAAATAGGTCGGAGTTGTTTGGACCCGTTCAGTTTTGCATGTCAGAAGACGAGCTGATTCGGATCAAACCAGAGGAAGACAAATGTTGTTTTCAGTTCAGAGATGAGGAAGATGAAATCTTCAATTGAAATTGATTGATCACTAAGAAAGGACCAACTTCTCTTCATGATGAATTCCCTTGACAATTAATATTTAGAGATGTGACTCTTGGTCCAACACTCGATACTGAAATTGAATGATCGTTAAGAAAGGACCAACTTGTTCTTTGAATCTTCTTTGCATTTGCCTACAATTAGATTATGTTATGTGATTTTTTGTAGATACATAATTGGGGGTTGAACTACTTGAATGTGGAGGCAAGCGATTATTTTTTAATGATAATTGGGGGTTCACTAAGATATGACTACTCCATTGTCCCATAATTGTATATATACATGACACAATTCCTACTTAACAGGGTAACCAACTCAGCAGTGATTGTAGTGATTTTCCAATCATAAAGGCAAGCATTGCAAAGGGATGCTAAGAGTGATCAAACTCGATATATGGCCAAATTCTAATTGGCCTCTTACCTTTAATTGATTATAAGAAACAATCCATCATCTCTGTTATCTTTTTCTATATTAGAATGAACATAAGATGATATAGAGTGGAAATTTTGACTTGAGAGATAGTCTAATTGGCCTCTTACCTTTTATTGATTATAAGAAACAATCCATCATCTCTGTTATCTTTTTCTATATTAGAATGAACATAGGATGATATAGAGTGGAAATTTCCAGTTAATTCTTCTTCTTCTGTTTTAGGTTGGGCATTACTTAATGGTTAACCAATTCTATAGTGAGTTTCTAAATATTTTAATACATTATTATCATATAAATTGATTTTAATAATATCTTCTTTTTTTCTTTTACATCCCGTGCATTGCACGGGTTTTCTGCTAGTATATATATTTACATTCTTTATGTTTTCGGATATGGGCTGGTACAAAATAGGTGAATAGAGTAAAAGAAAATTAAAACCAAGAAAAAAAAATCAGATAATATAAAATTATATATAAAATTTTTATATTCTTTATATATTTTGGTCCGGACCTAATTTTTCGGACTTTACAAAGTTCAGTCCAAACTCAATTTTAGGTTTAAAAGTGAGCCCCGACTGAATCCAAACTCAAATTAATTGTCGGAGTCTTAGGCTGAGTTTTGCCCGGCTTCTTTAAGTACTTATTGTAACTTATAGCTTGTACAAGCACTTTTTAAAATTAAATATGTGTTTGTTAGTGTTTATGGGTGAGTGCTTATCAATAAATACTAGAAGAAGGCTACCCATAAGGAGAAGCTATTGAGAGTAGCTTCTCGCAAGCTCTTATGCATTAAGCTATTTCACAACTTTAATAATATTTTTAAAATACCTATTTTATCCCTAAACTTTTATATGCACTTAAATAAATGTTATTCTAAACTTTAATAATGTTTTTATAATACTTATTTTACCCCTAAACTTTCATAAGCACTTAAATAAATATATTTACCAAACGCAGCCTTATTAAGGTTGGGTCGAACTGCTTTGAGCGGGCACGACCAAACTTACAGCCTTATTAGGCCTAAAATGGTCTCACAATTGTTGGTCGTCTAGTGGATGCATGACTTGAACCTTCTTGTAAAAGCCCTACAGAATCAAACAGTACTTCTAACTTGACACATCACGTTACAAACTATAGGGGTTTGTAGGAAATCCACAAAGCATATGAGAAGGAACCTACCCTTTCATAAAAAATAAAAAAAGAAAGAAAAAAAAAAAGAACCTACATTGCTTTTAAAGATAGGGTTGGATTGTTTTTAAGAATCGGAATTGAAGTTAAAAATTATAATTTCAATTCTGATTGATTGGGAATTGAAATTCACATGATTTGGATGTCAAAAAATAATTCGAAATTGATTTTTTCTTTTTTTATTTTTGATGATCTTAATGAGGAATGAGAATGAGTAAGGAAGATGAAAATAGTGTAAAAAAATAATTTTTTTTATTATTGGGTTAAAGATAGAGGTGAAAAAATCTAACCCAACCTGCCAACCATCCCTGAACCCATCGATATTTTGCAGATTTAGGTTGAGAAAAATAGAAATTTTTTAATCGGCTCAACTAGAATCTGGCCAAATAATAAACAGGTTGGGTTTTATACTTTAAACCCGCCAACATGCTTGACTTGAACCTGATCCGTTACTAATTCTAAGCAAAATCTGATATGACCCGCCAGAATCGAGTCTGCCAGAACAAAAATTATAAGTTCTTATCAGTGACGTCGAGTAGGACCAAGGTAGCATAGAAACGTGATTCAGGCCAGCGTACCAGTCCCAATTGTACCAGTTTTGGGGACTGGTACGAAACGTTTCCGAAATCGTTTCTAGGAACGTCCCGGAATCACGATTCATATAAATGGTGTTTTTGTAACTAATTAAATAACTGTGTTAATTATAGTAACTAGCTTATCAAAACAGGATGATAAGATTAGTAATAAAGATTTTAAAGAGATTTTAGGAACTAAAAACGACATACCTATTTGAATGTTTAAAGAAGTTTTTCAAAATATTAAATAATAAAAAATGGTCTAAAGTGAGAGAAAAAAAATAAAATATAATAACAATAAACTCTCAAGGATCAAAGCTAAGTAGCTAATCAATAATATATAAAAGATAATTAAATAAATAGAAATACTCCATGTTTATAAAAACTTCTTTTAAAACCCTAGCCTTTCTTTTCTTTACACAATTATATTTGAAGTTAGTAAATTTTTGAAAAGATATGCATAATATATATTTGATTTAAATAATAATAATTTAATATAAGTTCTAATCTTAACTAAATAAATATGAAATGAATATCTTATTTTATGTATTCATAATTACAAATAAATTATTTATATGACATATAAAATGAATCGTACCTGATATGTTTTTTGGGAAAACGTACCAGTATCAATACTAGTACCCGTATCATTTCTTGGCAACTATGGGTAGGACTGGAAGTTTGGTTCAGCCCTCCCGAAACCACTAATCAAGTCGTCGTCAATGTCTTTTAACCGACAACAGCTTGTATAGATAACGTCCACCGCATTCTAATCAAGTCATCGTCAATATGTCTTTTAACGTCCACGATCCGCTGGAAAAATCGCAACCAATTATTTATTTCGCATACATTTCTTTCTCCAATTCCTTCCTTGGCCTCAAGATAATCAGAAGGTAGAAGGAATACATTTATTGATGCGAGGCCATATTCACATCAATATCTTCGTCAATGTGTCAGCTACATGTTAAGTCTTCACAAAAATAAAAATAAAATAAAAAAGAAGAAGAAGAAAAATATTGATGAAGACTTGATTAGACTTTGCTCTTATACGTATTCATGAGTTAGATAATTGAAGGAAAAAAGGTAAAAGGCTTTAGAAAGTAATTTGTATTATCATCAAAGTATAGCTCAAGCCTATAATAAGCTAGTCAGATCTCAAAGTTTTCAAGTTGGTGAGTTAGTCCTACGAACAACATGACATGCACGAATAAATGCTATTGAGCTTGAATTTGCTTATAAATGAGAAGAACCATTTGAAGTAACTTTTGCTCAAGCTTCAAGATATTACAAGATTTTGTTACTAGAAGAAAATACAAATGAGAAAATTGTAAATAACAAATAGCTAAGGAAATACTTTTATTTAATATATGAATAAATTTGTTTGTAAAAAAGAATTCTATCTCATACATTTAAAGTACATTACAAAAGAAAATAAAAATAAAAATTGGCTATTAAGCCCAATGCAAATTAGCATGTTTATGCTCCACAGAGAAACATACGCCAATATAGAAGGAAACATCCCAAAAGGGTTGGAATGTTACCATGTTTAATTAATGGGAGTTACAAGGTAGGGAACATCCCAAAAGGGTTGGAATGTTACCATGTTTAATTAATGGGACATACAAGGTATTCATACGTAGCAGGATATTCAAATCCCGACTAGTATACACTTTTCTTATTTCCTTTATTCAATGAGACAAAGATGCGGAGCTTAATTGTAGTTAGAGAGAGAGAGAGAGAGAGAGAGAGAGAGAACAATAGGGTTGACCTAAGTCACTAGAATGCCGAGCGGGGTGTAAGAACAAAAGTGGGAGCGTCAAATTTCAAAACAACTTGTGGTCTAGAGCGCCTACAGAGCATGTATATATACACATACAATTTGTATATATACATATAAATTTACTTTATGTACAAAGATACAGCCGTATTTATCAGCCTAATTTAACATTTTTTAAAAATAAAATCACTTGTTTTTGTATTTTTCTTAAAAAACCTCTAAAATAACAAAAATGTTAATTCTTTTTGCAAACTTTAACCCCTAAATATTTTAAAAATATCATAAATTACTCCGTTTTATCGTTTACCCATCTTTTTTTCTAAACTTTAACCTCTAAATGTTTTAAAAATATTCTAAATTATCCTGTTTTTAAATTTTAAAAATATTCTAAATTATCCCCTTTTTATGCATTTATCCTTAATCCTTGGTGAAGTTCTCACACTCAGAACGCAAATCCGCATTCTGAAAGCCAAAACGTCACTTATATCAACAGATTATGTGACTTGGGGGTTGACTGGTGGAGAAAGTTAGAAAGAGAATTTTTTTTTTTCCTTAACGAAACGTAGGAAGAGATGTTTGGTTGATTCTGTTTGGCGTTTGAATGTTCAAGAAAACAGTAACGAAAGACCAAAACCGCCTTGAAGGAGAAGATTGGGGGAAGAAGGCAGACCAGAAAGATGGTTTAGTAAGTTGGTAACCATGATCTGGTGTGGCGTCAACCATCTGATGGGTCCAGGTCCAACAGCCATGATCTGTGTACATAACTTCTGACCGTCTGATAAAATACTTTAATGTGGTCAAATTATTTGTTGAATGTTGATCTTTTGATTGTGTGAGGAATTTGAGATGGTTGATTGGCATCATTTGAGGTACCAAAAGCGGAAGAATGTATGCTGTTTTTTTTTTTTTTTTTTCTTTTGTAATAGAAGAATGTATGTTTGCTTGTTAAGAACTTAAGACTACTTATAATAAACTAATCTGTTGACGCAGCTTGTTAAAGAGTCTAGTTTTTGATAAAGTCCTGTTTAGTGCAGGAAAGTTGTTTGTGACTTTGGTTCAAAAAATGTGTGAAAGTTCACTTTTGTTTCTATTAATGTTTGTAAAAATTGGGTTTGTACTGTGAATACAAGGTGTGGGAATGGGATGGACTCAATCCTAATATCTGTTATAGCTCTACCATGCATGTTAAGGCTATGTTTGGCTGTGTTTGGCCCGGCTTTTATAAGTGCTTATTTCAGCTTATATAATGAATTACTTTTTAAAATTAAAAGTGCATTTGGTAACTCCTAATAAGTTCTTACCCATATGTAGTAGAGGAAGGCTACCTACCGATAAAGAGAAGATGTTGAGAACAGCTTCTCTTATCACTCATGCGAGAAACTATTTTTAAATTTTAGTAATATTTTCATAATATTTCTTTTACCCCTAAACTTTTATAAGTACTTATTTTCTATCACGAACAAAATCCTGTAAAACAAATTATTTTCACCTTCAGGCAATATTTTATTTTCTTAGTTTACTGGTTTTCCGACAAATGAAACAGGACTAAGGTTATGTTTGTTTCACTATAAAATCCGGAAAAAAAACAAACATTTTCTTGGAATGTTATATTGTCCTAATGTTATTTCGAAGGAAACTATATAAATGCCTAAGAATATTATCAAAACTGATAAATATCCAGAAAATAACTTTCTGAATATTAATGGCAAGTTACAATCCATGGATGAATCTCTTGAATTGGAGATCTGTATTCTGTTATCAAAGATATTCCTAGGCCTGTTTGGCCTCGTTTGCCATTTATACTGGAAACGGTTCCATAGCTTTGGAATGAGCTTCAATCAGGGAATGAGTTTCAGTACATAGTTGTTTGGTTAGGAAATGACTTAATCAAATTCCTCACCGCGTTAGGCTTAAACACACATATACACATACACATACCCTTAAACACACACACATGTATTATTCAAAATGCTGACCACCTTACCCTTAAACACACACATACTCATCACACCCTTAAACACACACACATACACCTATACCGTCAATCTGAACTGGGATTGACCGAGACCGGTCGCTGGTTCCAAGACTTTAAACCTTGCCTTCAAACCCAAATAAAGGGTATGAAGCACATCATCTTTGATTAATGAATATTTCCCACTCAAAGTCTATTTTGTCTATCTTTTCTTCAGTCATATAATCTGCTACACTCTCTATAATATTCTCACAATTGATTGAAAATTACAACTAAATTGTTTGTTTTACATTTCTTCAATTCTTTCTAACTATCAAGCATGATTGAAGTACATGCATTTACAAGGATTGAATTATTGATGAAGACATAAAGAAGACTTGGCTATTAAGCATTGTTTTGCCCGTGCTGACTACGGAACAAACGAGTCAGCCCGTGCTGAGCACGGGCCAAACGACTAGTATTGGATTATTGATAGAATGAAGACATAAAGAAGACTTGGCTGTTAAGCTCCAACGCAACAGCTGTTTTTCACTTATGTTAACCACCAAAGATAGAATCTTAAATTGATATTTCAATCAAATGATAAAAATACCTATTACTCCCTCTTTGATTAACACAAATGCACTTAATTGAGAAATTAATCCATTTAAAGAATAGTAGGTAATTTTGTCATTTGATTGAAATATTAATGTGAGATTTCCGTACGTCCTTAGCAAATTAGTGCCTGAAAATAGTAACAACCTTTTTGAAAATGTGAAATTATGTTTCCAACTCTTCTAAGTTTCAATAGTTTCAAAAAGTTTAATCTAATGAAGATTTAAAAATCGAGATTTATTGAAATCTCTTGCATTTTTTAATTTTTATTTCCTTGCATTTCCTTTATGTAATTTTTTTTTTTAACGATGAGAATTGATAGTTTTGGGGAAGGAAATGCAAGTTGATTGGGGAAGAAAACCGTATGCCAAATAGATATTTTAAATTCCCATATAACACCGAGAAAAATATATCATCGTCACAACACTCACAGCTCTTTGTTTCTTACTCGAAAGCCTATGGTTATTGTGTTTACTTTCAAAATGTTTAGGTTCCTTCATCTATATGTTGTTCTTCTCTCCTGCATAATTGTGTTTCATTTTAGATCTAACACCCCCGTCACGGTTACCGCCACCACGACTTTTGGTAGAAATGAGACAGATCGACTTGCCTTGCTTGCTTTTAAGGAAAGTTTAGTTGATCCATTGAGGGTTATGACCACGTGGAATGATTCTCTGCACTTCTGTGAATGGTTTGGTGTTACCTGTAGTCGTCGACATCAAAGAATCACTGTTCTGGAATTACAGAACTCGGGCTTAAGGGGTTCCTTAACTCCTTACATAGGAAACCTCTCCTTTCTAAGGAGGGTTTTGCTCGATAACAACACCATCCAAGGCAAAATCCCTCATGAGTTTGGCCGTCTGTTTAGGCTCGAAGAGTTGCACTTGAAGAATAATTCGTTAGAAGGGGAAATTCCGACTAATCTAACTCGCTGCATCAACCTTGTTCGTCTTGGTTTAGCAAACAATAGGCTCGTGGGAAACGTTCCAGTAGAGCTTGGCTTGTTATCAAAACTCAAGGTACTTAGTATTCACATAAACAATCTAACTGGAGCGGTACCAGCTTCTCTTGGGAATGTTTCGTCACTTGAAGTTCTTTCTGCAAAATGGAACAATTTCAATGGAATTATCCCGGACTCCCTGGGCCGATTAGCAAGCTTGCGTGCTTTTGGACTTGGGACTAATAATCTTTCTGGTACGATCCCTCCCTCAATATATAATATCTCATCCCTTGTTGTCCTTTTAGTGGTACAAAATCGACTTCACGGAAGTCTTCCACCAGATTTGGGAAATGCTCTTCCTAATATTGAAGTGCTTCAACTTGCCATGAATCAATTTACTGGAATCCTTCCACTTTCATTAGCTAATGCATCCAAACTTTCAAATTTTCAAGTAAGTGCCAACAAGTTCACTGGAAAGGTTTCTATAAACTTCGGAGCTCTACAAAATCTCAGGATTTTACGTCTGGGTGGGAATCATCTGGGCAGTGGGAAAGAAGATGATCTACGTTTCCTTACCTCTTTGGCCAACATTAGTAGTTTGGAATACTTGAGTCTATTCAATAATAACATTGGAGGGATGTTGCCCAAGACTATAGGGAACCTCTCAAATCAGCTGAAAGTGTTAGCATTAGGACGAAATCAAATATTTGGAAGCATCCCTTTAGAAATAGAGAAGCTCGTGAAGTTGGAGGCTTTAGTTGTAGAGCTAAACCAAATTTCAGGTAGCATACCCAATGGTATTGGTAAGCTTCAGAAACTCCAAATTTTGGCCATGGGAACGAACAAATTCTCAGGAGAAATTCCAACATCAATTGGAAATCTATCGTCCTTAATCAAACTTGATTTCAGTGATAACAATTTACAAGGTAGCATACCTTCAAGTTTTGGAAAATGCACGCGTATGGTACTTTTGGTTCTCTCTGGAAACAATCTCAGTGGTATCATACCCCAAGAAGTTATTAGCCTCTCAAGCTTAGCAATTGCGTTAGACCTATCTCGAAACATTTTGAATGGTTCCCTATATGCAGAAGTGGGTGGCCTAAGGAATCTTGGTGCATTAGATATTTCTGAGAATAAGCTATCCGGAGAAATTCCGCCTAATCTTGGTGAATGTACGAGTTTGGAATTC
>JAUPMG010033233.1:0-14580 GCA_031762675.1 Pachysandra terminalis | reverse complement strand
CTATAATTTCAAGATTTGAGTTGGGTTCCCATTAAAGATGGTTGAGGTTCATGTTGACCTTAACCCCATTCCTTGTGACGTCCTATAAACCGAATCTCTAGCAAAACCTTTTGTCAAAGTATTAGCTAGGTTTGCATTCGACTCTACATAGTTGACCGTAATTACTCAACTTTTGAATAACTGTCTTACAGAATGATGTCTAAAACTTAAATATCTTGACTTCCCATTGTATGTCTTATTTGAGATTTTATACAATGTTGCAAGGCTATCACAATGAATTATTACAGCTAGAGTTGGCTTTTTTCAAAGAGAAATATCTATTGATAAATTTCTAAGCCATTCTGATTTTTTGCATGAATCTACAAGAGCAATAAACTCTAATAGCATAGTTGAATCAGAAATACAAGTCTGCTTCTTGGATCCCCAAGATACAACAGCTCCTCCCAATGTAAAGATCCAATCAGTAGTGGATTTTTCTTTGAATTCACCATTATTTCAACTAACATTTCTATATCCTTCTAATACAGTGGAATATCAAAAATAATGTAGACTATAATTTATAGTCCCCTTCAGATAGTTAAGAACTCTAGATACTGCTTTCCAGTGTTCAATACCTGGATTACTTGTAAATATGCATAGCATACCTACATCATATGCTATGTTGAGGTTTGTGCAATTCATTGCATACAAAGTACTTGCAGTTAAACTGGCATACTCTAATTGAGATTTACATTGGGCAATGTGTTCATTAACTTGATATTCGGATCTATTAGAGTAGAGACTGTTAATTAAAATGTTCATATCTCCTTAGGACATTTTCAATATAATGAGACCGGGATAAAACCAGTTTGTTGTCTTCTCTTAGCATTTTTAATTCCTAAGATTACATCTGTCTCTCCTAGATATTTCATATCAAAGTTAGATGATAAAAACATTTTTTTCCTCCACCATTTCAAGGTTAGTATTGAAAATAAGCATATCATCCCCATATAAGCAAATGATAACACCAGCATTATTATTGAGTTTACTATAGGTACACTTATCTATATCATTACCCTTAAAACCATGGAAAAATACTATTTGGTCAAACTTCCCATGCCACTGCATAAGGATCTTGCTTCAGGCCAATATGAGATTTAACTAATGTACATACCTTCTTTTCTTGGCTTGAAAGAGCAAACCATTCAGGTTGCTCCATTTAATTCTACACGTCTAAGTGACCATTTAGAAAATTCGCTTTTACATCCATTGATGAACAACTAATTGGTGAATGAAATCAAGAGAAATTAAAATACTAATAGATGCAACTCGTGCAACAGATGCATATGTATCAAAATAATCATTGCCTTTCTTTTGTTTAAAACCTTGGCTACTAGCCTAGCTTAAAACTTGTTAAATGAACTGTTATCGTTCGATTTCTTCTTAAATATGCATTTGCAACCTATGGATCTAGCACCTGATAGTAAGTCAGTTAAGACCTAAGTCTAATTGGATATTATAGAAGATATTTCATCATTAATGGCTATTCAGTAAGTAGCATTACGAGAAGTCACAACTTCTAAATAAGAAGATAGTTTGTCTTCTACATTTAGAGCAAATAAAGTCTTATCTTTGACTTCATGTTATCTCATTCAACTAAATATATAATAAACTTTGGTCCATAGGTATTTTCAACTCTTTGTCTCTAACTCGTTCTAGGTTCAATGTACTCGTAAGGACATGGAACCAAATGATCTTTAGTGATATCCTCAATTAGTACAGGAGCATGTTTTGAACTCTCTAAGTTAAATTCATTTGAACTTGATTTAGTGTTAGTCTTAAAGAATTCTACATCCACTGACTCGATATTATTATTTGAGTTAAGGTTCAAAAACTTAGATGTTATACTATTTCTGGAGTAACCTATAAAGACATATTTATAAGTCTTATTTCCTAACTTAGGTCTCTTATGTAGTATTTGGAAAATTGGATTTCAAAATCAAATGAAAGAAAAGTGAAAAATAAATGAAAAGGAAAAAAAATAAAAAATAAATGAGGTGTTTCTTGTCAAGTGTTTGGTTAAGATAAGACATAAAGAAAAGAAAATTAAAATCCGACGACTTTAAATGACTTTCAGGTAAGTTCATACATTCCGGCAAGGTTGATTAGCTCCAAGGAAAGACAAGATATGTTGTAAGTTAGGTTGGATTGTTGGAGAGTGCTCTCCATGTTTCCTTTCTTTTCTTTCAAAATCTCTACTTATTGGCGGAGAAAGGATCTGATCCCCAAAGAGAAAAATTTTCAAATTATTTTCTTTCCAATTCTCTTTCTCCAACTCTTTCCTTCTTCAACCAAATAGGAGAAAGTACCTTCTCAAGCATTTGTTTTATTTTCTCTCAAAATCTGAGGTTCCAAACACAACCTTAAGGTCCGGTATTCTTACATAAGCAAGACAACCCCACACTTTGTGATGACTTAAATTAGGCATCTGATTAAATCAAATTTCATAGGGAATAACATGGAATTTCTTTACAGGAATTCTATTTAGTGTATAACATGCGGAAAAAATAGCTTCTCCTTACAGAGTGAGGGACAGGCTAGTGCTAATAAGCATGGAATTAAGCATTTCAACCAAACTCCTATTTTTCATTCAACAACTCTAGTTTTTTGTGGAGTATATGGAGTAGAAGCTTGATGAATAATTCCATGAGTTTCACAAAAATTTATAAACTCATTTCAGAAATATTTGCCACCTTGATCAGATCGTAGGATTTTGATTTTATGGTTAAGTTGATTTTTAACTTCTTTTAATGATTTGAACTTCTCAAATACTTCAACTTTGCTCTTTATTAAGTACGCATATGTTTATCTAGAATAATCATCTATAAATATTAGGAAATATTTATTTCCTCCATAAGTGATAGTATTCTTAAGATCAGATATGTCACCATTTATAAGACCAATTATTTCCGAAGTTTGATTAACCCATTTATGAGATTTTCTAGTAATCTTAACTTGAACACGAGCATGGCATTTTCCAGAAATATCAAAATTCAAAGAGGAAATTAAACTAAAATTAGATATGTTCTTTATGGAACCATAATTAACATATCCTAATCTGCCATGTCATAAAGTAATAGAGTCAATAGTATAAGCATAAGATAATTCATTCACTAAATTCAACTTAATCATACCATCACAAGAATACCCATGTCCAATGATAACCCTATTCCGGGATAAGATAAACTTATTTGACTCATACACTAGATTGAAACCCTTTTATTAAGTTGGCCTCCAAAAACAAGATTCTTACTAATGTCAGGTACGTGAAGTACGTTGACTAAGGTAAGAACCTTTCATGTTGTAAGTTTGAGTTCCACAATGCCTTTTCTAATAACCTTGTTACAGGAGTTATTTGCCATCTTGACTTCTTTTCCATCATCGACCTTTTCATAAGTCTTAAAAAGATTACGATCCTTGCATTTATGAATGGTTGCTCCTGTATCAAGCCATCATCCATCTTTAATTCCTACAGAATTGACTTTGTATATTTTTTTTATTGCATTTTTCTTCTTCGATCATATTTACTTGGCTATTCATATATAGCCTTCTTTCGATACCAATAGTCTCGAACATAATGATCTGGTTTTTCACAAAAGTTACAATTTCCTTTATTTTTCTTGGAATCATGCCTCTTAAAATTCCTATCATTCTTAGGCTTAAGTTTGGTATTCTTGGATTTATTTTTCTCAACCACATTTTCCTAAGAATGATTCTCAGTCACATGATCCTTCTTATTGCAATTACGAGAATCTTCTTTGATTCGAAGGTAACGATGTAGAGATTCCAATGTATAACTTCTCTCTTAATGCTTAAGCTTCTTTTTGTACTCATTCCAAGTAGAGGGAATTTAGCAATAATTACCTCTACTTAAAATTCTTCCACAAGCTTTATTCTTGTAGTTTTAAGATCATTAACAATAAATTGGAGTTCATGCACTTGTGCTTGATCAGAATTATAATTACTCATCTTAAAATCAATATAATTACCAATTAAAATTTTCCGGTTACTTTCCTCTTCAATGCGGTACTTGTTGTCTAAATTCGTCCACGGGAACTTTGCAGTAATGATTGAACAATGTGTACTATAGACTGAGTTAAAGAGAACATTCATGATGTGTCCTCTACAAAGAAATCTTCGTATTTTCTTTTCCTCCTCTTTTCTATCACCTCAGTTGTATCAGAATTGGACAATTCTGGGATAGCCTACATATCATTTTCAAGGATGTAGACAAGCTTGAGAGTTGTACGGAAGAAAAACATTTTTTTCTGCCATCGGATGAAGTTATGATCATCGAATCGATCAAGACGAATGAGGTCTTGATTCATGACTTGAAGTGATTGAACCAATTAACCCTCCATTTGCAGAAACTTGTGTAAATATTTGTTGGAAAATTGAAGGAGGATCAGAAGTATGAATCGTTGGAACAATCTACATCGTATGTCAGTAAGCTTCAAGGCATAATTGAATCATTGTCTTTTAGAAAGGTTTCTCCCCCTTCGATCAAGATCGTAAATGCACTAAAGGTTAATGAGAAAGTGCCTTTAGAATACAATGAAGCCTATGATCTGATTTGCTGTCATTCTCAAATGTGCAATGTTCGATCACAACAGAATAGTTTGTATGTAAGAACTGATGATGCAAAACATTTGAAAGCTTTGATGTATTCTCTCAATCAGATTTGAATTATCTGGATTGAATTGAATTAAATGGTCTAGATGTCTAGTCTATTTATAGACTTGCAAGTACCAATTCACAACATCTACGATCTTGATCCAATGGCCTTGATCGAATCCGAACGGGTACATGACCCTTCATTCATCATCGATCAGGTGTGTGTAAGATCATACGGTCAGGTTAGTATCTCATCCTATATAGGAACTTAATCGGTTGATATCTTGTCAATTGGATGCAACTTTGGTCGGATGGTCCCAATCATGCAAGCACGATCAGATGTGTCAACTGACGGTCTAGATCACTCGGATCTATTAGGTGTGTTCGATTGGAAGCATTATGATCGTTGGGCAAGTCAACGATGAAACAAGTGGCGTCCAAACCATCAAACCAAACATCCCAATCAACTCAGTTCAACTAGATAACACTCTATAAGAAAAGGCTCCTACGCTCCTCATGATGCGAAGTACGCCTATAAAGTACCCTTGCACCCTCGCACACACACGTGTATGCAATGCACCCAATTAGTCCACTTGATTTTAATCACATAAGCTTTAGGGAGCTCGCCTTATATAAAGCCTTTACTTTTCTTGTGCTTTTCCAAAGTGGGACATTAAGATTCCATAAAACAAAGTTTTACACCCTAACTATTGATCCAAGTTAATGAACCAAAAATTTAGGGTATCTTTAATTGCAAGTATACAAGTGCTTTAGTACTTCACAAGGTCAAATCCACATGGATTGACTTATGTAACAAAAACTAAGATTACCAATGAAGGAAAAGAAAAGATATCCAATTTAAGAATTTTCACACCGTAGTATGGAGCGACGATTATATAATGAAGCAAAAGGTTAAGAAAGTAAAGAAAAAAACTAAGGCTTCAAGGATCCCTCTAATAATTCACAATATGATTTTTGATCAATTTACCTTAGTTATAATCAAATGAAGATTCTATCTAACCGAAAGATCAAGTGATTAAATTAACGCCTTTTAACAAAAACAATTGAATAATTGATGATTGGAAACAATTATGATCTTATTGACATTTCACAGGGATTTTTCAAGCATTCAAAGTATGCATAAAGCATAATGAATCAAGAAAAATATATAGACATGTAATAGAACTTCAAACTTAAATTAACCAATCAATCAAATAATGTTATAATAATACGTCAATGGTTGACTCAAAACAACACTTGTGAATCATTAAAATTCACCTCTAACTTTAGCTAGAAGCCTAGAAAATCATTCTCCTAACAAAAGCCATGAAAAATAATAAACTAATACCAAAACAAAACTAGAAGAGAAAGAAGAAGAAGTAGAAGTCTATAACTCTTCCCAAAACCCCCCCAAAAAAAAACTAACCAACTCAAGTTTGTGCACCTCCCCATGTATATATACTAGCAGTAAGGGAATATTCTCAAGGAAAGAGAAAAGGAGAGACCAATTTAGAAGGTTGAGTTGCTAATTTCTAGTTTAGAAAATTGCAATCACTTGCAGCGGCGTTTTGACCTATTTAGACTTCGACTCATTACTCATTTTCTGAATAAAAACTTGTAGTATTGAAGTTCTCTTTCCAACGCATCAATTACCTCATTAATCCGATATTATATGGAAACGTTATAGTTAGACAACCGAGGCTGCATCAAATATTTGCTTCCCCAGATTTTGTTTATAAATTTAGCTTTGGACGATTTTCTCTCTTGATTTGGATTCCCAAACGGTTTTGACTCACTAATTTCTCCCAAATCTTTGCTCAATTAATCTTGTCCCTTGAATTCTCTTAGATGCTTGATCTACACATGATTGGTAAGTTGGTTTTGACTTCCTACATGAGAAAGTATACACAACACATATTATGCAATGGTGAAAATTAAATCCACATATTTGCGTGTAAATATAGAAATAAATGCTAAAGAAATGCAATGATACCTATAAAAAATATTTATGTAATACAATTTTAAGCAATTATCACACCCCCAACCAGCATATTGCTAGTCTCTAGCAATCCACGTGATTCACCAGAATAAGAAATATGGATACAAAACAAAAAGAATGAAGGAAACAAATGAGGAAATCCCATAATCAAAGCCGCTTCGCAGGACGTCTCGACTTCATTTAGCGTATGTAGTAAGCATTTAAACCCCTAGCTTACCCCTATGCAACAACCTATAGATATAATGTTGCTGAACTAGACAACTTCTCCAGCTCTATTTGAACCATCGCTAATTAGGAAGGTTTGTTTATGAGCCACTTGATTATAACAATATCATCAACTTAGATTGGAGAGGGAGAATACAAGGAATCAAGATAAAAACTGTAAAGCAAGACCAATAATCCTCCATCGTTTCTTAACAAAATTAAAAAAGAAAAACAATTGCTACCCAAATCAATCAAGACATCAAATTCATAATTATTGAGGCACGAATTATTTCAAATTTCTAGCCGTTTATTCTAACTATTCAAGATATAGTCCAAATCACTAACTCCCCATTAGATAAATACTAAAAGATTGTAACTTGGAGAGCACGTGAAGTTTGACAGATACATAGAGGGTCGGTCTTCTCAGTAGAAGTAAACTCTTAATCACCAACAAGATGGTCAGATTAATCTAAGGATCCAATTCAAAACTAAGCTACCAGTGTGGGTTAACGAGTGGTTTGGATGTTAACTTGAATACATTATCATATTTTTTGGGATGTTCGAACTTGCTTGCGTATTTACAGTGACGGCTTTCACCGTATTTTACATAAGCATGAATCAATGAAATTTTCAACATCTCTTTTTTTTATAGGTATCCCTTTTCGGTGTACCTGGTCTAATTCACTGGTTGCTTTCCAAAGTGCATATATATATACCCATTTCTATTTTTCTTCTTTCCTAGCCAACCAAGAGAACAAGGTTGTAAATACCCGGATCCGGAAATTAATAATAATAATAATTAATTGTGTGATTTTTGTTTGCAATTATGTGAAGCATTGGGGGTTTAGATTGTAATTAATAAAGAGTATAAGGGAAAGTAGTAATTTATTAAAGTTTAATGTATCGAAGTTTAAATTAGTCTTGTAAAGCAATAAAGAGGAATTTAGAATGGTTTAGCAAGTTTCTATTTAATAGGTGATTAGTTCCTTATCTAATTAGAAGGTGAGTATTATAAAGAGGGCATAAAAGGCGGGGGGAGGCATGTACAACATTAAGAAACAAGGATTAGGGTTTTGGGGTTGGAGAAAAGAAAAGAAAGATAGTTAGAGCAACCTAGCCATTCTTAGCCTTGGAGAAGAAGAAAGAGGAAGAGAGAAAGGAAGAAGTTAGATCTTAGATCTGAACCTAAGAACACTGCATGGTAAGATTCATTTTCTGCGTAGTTCTCATGGGATGTCGTTGTTGTTTTCCGTGATTGAATGCATGATGATCTCATTGTTTGTGCTATAATGGTGTTTCATATGATTTACCCTAATTGTGTTTATATTGATTTCAATGTATATTGAATCTAGTTGTCATGTGAATGATGTTTAGCTTGGTATAATTTGTGTAACATTGTTGGTATGGTGATTATGGAATTAATGTGGAATGGTTTTAATATCAAAAAGTAGGGTTTCAAGAACCCAGGAAATTTTCCAGATTGCGACCCATTTACAGGCACTGGTACATCGGTGAGCCTGTCGATAGGGAGGTAAAAAGCACAGAGGTCCCCACCGGTAGGCACCGGTACACCAGTGAGCCTACCGAAAGGGACCAGTTTATAGACTTATTTGACCCACCAGCACACCGGTGAACCTACCGATGGAATCTTGGACTGGTTTTGATGAACTTTTGGGTTGGGGACTTGGACCATCCGACTTGGGGTTATGACATTATGTGTTTGTGATTGTGACGTGTATTTTTGATGTTGATTGGCCCGATTTGCCTTACAAGCATGTGATCTATTATGCATCTATAATTATGGAAAGGATACCTATGATGACTTTTGGCTGATTATTTGTATGTATGGGCGCACAAATAGCTTCCAAAGGTTGTTATCACTGGAAATTCGATTGATTCCTGGAAAGGATTCCTGTGATGGCTTCTCGTGGATTATTCGTGTGTATGGGCACGCGGATAGCTTCTGAACGACGTTATCACCGAAAATCCTATTATTATGTGTAATAGCTCGTCCGGTCAATCGGGGTGCGACGGATTAAGGTTTGGGTTCTTTGTTATGGGTAACCGTCTTTTGGTAAAGGCCTTCCTGGGGTAATACCCCTAAATGCAAAAAATAGCTATGGGAATTGAGCCCAGTAGGTTGAAAATCCTACAAAACCACGATGTACACATGGGAGGTGTGAATGAAAGCTGATAGATGTGAACGTGGTATACCTGGTGAAAGTTATTTGGTAAGACCAGCTGATCATCAAGAATTGCATTCATTAGCATGCATTGGTTGTGCATTGTATTGCATGGTTTAATCGTTAAAATGTTGTTCTTAACATTCTCATAATGATGTGGATATGATGCCGTGAATTGTGATATGATGTAATCATGCATGGGTGTATCTCTCTCCTTAGGTTTACCTTGATATTACCATATTTGGTTTTGGACTAATGTTATCCCACGAGTTCTTACTTGGCATTCCAAGCTCACGCAACCTTCTATGCTGTAGGTTGAGGTGAGATGAGCATGAGTAGGAGCTAAATGCGGCTACTTTGCGTTTACATCAGTTTTAGAATTTTTTGTATTCATGAACCTTCATAGTAGTTGGATATAATGGATTATGTTAGAGTTGGTTTTACTTTTGGGTTGTAGGAACTTCTGAAGCCTTAGTTTGTTTTTTATTTAGTTCATTGCTTCCGCACTCTGGTTGTGCAATAAGAGTAGTTTATATTACTATTATTGTTTGGTTTTATTGTGGTGATCTGCGTTCCATGTTTGGGGAACCCGAAGGTCACACCTTGTGATCCATGCCACCCGCATGGGGATTCATGCCACGGGATCCGGGGCGTGACAGAGTGGTATCAGAGATGAGGATGAGTAGGAGCTAGATGCGGCTGCTTTGCATTTACATCAGTTTTAGAATTTTCTGTATTTATGAACCTTCATAGTAGTTGGATATATTGGATTATGTTAGAGTTGGTTTTACTTTTGGATTGTAGGCTTTTCTGAAGCCGTAGTTTGCTTTTGATTTAGTTTATTGCTTCTGCACTCTGGTTGTGTAATAAGAGTAGTTTATATTACTTTTATTGCTGGGTTTTATTGTGGGGATCCGCGTTCAACGGTTGGGGAACCCAAAGGTCTCACCTCGTGATCCGTGCTGCCTGCATGGAGATTCGTGCCATGGGATCCAGGGAGTGACAGAATGGTGTCAGAGCTCTAAGTTATACTACCTAGGGTTAAGAGAACATAGAGAAGAACATTTGAATTCACATGATTGAAATTGTGTGTTGTGTGCATAACATGATTTGTGTGATTACATGTTTTGATTTCTCTAAGCTTGGGATCTAGAGACTCTTAAGTTTGGTGAGACTTAGGAAAGAACATAGAGCCATGTAAACCTATGAATCACATGAAATTTTCTGGTGTGTATAACATGAATTGTTTGTTGGATTTTGTGACTGACATGATTGTTTCTTTGGCGTATACTTGAATCTCTATTAAGTTAAAAATATCATAAACAAGCATAATTAACTTTAGGGTTGGGTATTCTAGAAATCTAGTGTGTTGAATTTCGGGAACGGAATTTCTTAAAGTGGGGAAGACTGTAGAGACCCGGATCCAGAAATTAATAATAATAATTAATTGTGTGATTTTTTTTTGTAATTATGTGAAGCATTGGGGTTAGATTGTAATTAAAATAGAGTATAAGAGAAAGTAGTAACTAATTAAAGTTTAATTTATAGAAGCTTGAATTAGTTGTGTAAAGCAATAAAGAGGAATTTAGATTGGTTTAGTAAGTTTCTATCTGATAGGAGATTAGTTCCTTATCTAACTAGAAGGTGAGTATTATAAAGAGGGCATAAAGAGGGGGGGTGTGTACAACATTAAGAAACAAGGATTAGGGTTTTGGGGTTGGAGAAAAGAAAAGAAAGAGAGAGAGGGTTAGAGCAACCTAGGCGTTCTTAGCCTTGGAGAGGAAGAAAGATGAAGAAGAGGAAGAGAGAAAGGAAGAAGTTAGATCTCAGATCCGAACCTAAGAATACTGCAAGGTAAGATTCATTTTCGGTATAGTTCTCCTGGGATGTCGTTATTGTTTTCGGTGATCGAATGCATGATGATCTCATTGTTTGTGCTATAATGGTGTTTCACATGACTTACCCTAATTATGTATATATTGATTTCAATGTATATTGAATCTAGTTGTCGTGCGGATGATATTTAGCCTAGTATAATTTGCCTAATATTGTTGGTATGGTGATTATGGAATAATGGAATTAATGTGGAATGGTTTGAATATCAAAAAGTAGGGTTTCAAGAACACTCGCTGGTCGTTAGGACACCCTGTCGTCCAGAAGACACTCTCTACATCCAAAAGCCAGTCTTGAACGTCGATGGAGTCAATTTCTTGACTCACTCCAACCACCCAATCGAAGACCCCTGATCTCTCCTCTTGTCAGCTCATGCCTAACCTTGCATCTGGTTTTGCTGCATAGAGGCCATGTATCCTAGGATCTAGTAGACACCCGCTAGTTGTGGGTCAGCATTAGCTTCGGCTCTAGTGGCTGATCCCTCTCCAGTGGTAACTCTTCTCCTTCCAGCCATCTACACACCCAAAGAAACATTAATTTCACTAAGCCACCACCTCACTCCTATCAATCATGTAACAATCTAACATACTAGCAAGACAAACACACAAGTTATCAAACAACACACAATCCTAATTTTACATTTCTACGTTCCTCCACCTTACTTCAGGTTTCAGTGTGACACTTAGATTCACTAGTGCTCTAATGTCCTTACTTTAAGCAAAACCATATGCTCTGATACCAATCTGTCACGCCCTAAAACCCATGGCACGAATCCCTGTATATGGGGGCAACACGGATCTCGAAGCAAGAACTTCGGGTTCCACGTATGGAACGCGGATCGCTATCAAACCACAAGAATAAAAGTAACTAAAATCCTTACTATCATAGTAGCAGAAGCTATAAAAAAATTAAATAAACATAATCAAATAAAATCCAACTGTTAATGGCTTCAGATGAGCCGTGACCCACAATATTCCATAAAACCTAGTAATCCAAAACAACTAAGTCTGATACAACCAACACTCCCCATAGGAGTACAAAGCAAATCTAGAAGGAATGAAATACAAGTACAGCAACCAATCATGTCCGTCCTTAATCTTCTCATCCTGCAACATGAGAAGTTGAGTGAGCCTAGAATGCCCAGTAAGAAATCATACAGTCATCCATTCCCATGTGGTATCAAGTGTGTCAATCAAGGGTCAGTAACATATAAGATAAAATAAAAGTAAATGACTGATTTAAGTATGAGATGTAATGGCATGAAATGAGACAATCAATTGCTCTAGGTGAATGCTCAAACATAAGAACACAACGAAAATGAGATGCAAGTAATGAACTAAGAAAACATGTCCTGTTAAGTGCCCCTCAATGCGTAGCTTCCAAATCAAACCAACTTCAGGACAAAGGTCACAAGGGACTATCGGATGGCCCCCTTTTTCATTCCCAGCGCTAACCCATGGTACGAAGGCCACCATATACTAATTTTGTGAGTGTACAATACTCAAGGGACAACCAACCTTTATAGGGATGCGCAAGTTTCCTACCCTATTTTAAGTGGGACATCTCAACCCACAGGTATGTAGTCAACCTAATCGGGTAACCTCGCAAGGATAATCCGTAATTTCCCACCTCCTAGGCTCACTTAACAGTCTATAAAAGCCAAGCCTGTGTGCATTATTAGCTAGGAACCCAAATGAAGACCACCAACGAAAACTATCCTCGCGCCCATACACACGGATAATCTGATTGAGGACCATCATAAGCTTCCTATGATGTTCTCAAAACAATACAATCAATCCACAATTCAATTACCAACTCAAGTGGGTCACAATATCCAATATGGTCAAGTCCAAGGTGAAGTGATGGTCACAATGTATCATGGAGTATCAAGTTGATTCCCCACAAGTAGGATCAAGCCTTCTGATCAATCGTGACTCCGAAATCCATATTCCAAAACAATTGGCATAAGCCCCACATCACTCACCAAAAGTTTAACATATTGTGCCCTGAAATCACCTCATCGGCAGCCTCACCAATGTACCGGTGCCTTCCAGTGGGGTTATTTCAGTGCAATCAGGGTCCCTAGCAATCGGTAGGCTCCCCGATGTACCGGTGCCTACCGATGGGTTACACCTTGAGAAAACCACAGGCTTTCAGCAGGGCCACTGATGGTCCAAATAAGCCTGGAAAACAGTCCCTGTCGGTAGGATCACCGGTGTACCGGTGCCTACCGACAGATCGCGATCTGGGTTACGAAAACTCATCTTTTTGGTCTCAAATCCAACCAACTCAAACTCAAAGGTCTCACTATCATTCTAACAGCAATATATCATGATTCTAACATGTTAAACACTATTTTTTAATAACAATCAAATCACATGTTATAAATCATGAAATCAATAGTTCATTGAACAAAACTGAAACCATTGGAAGATTATGCTGTAAGATTTAACTTACCTGATTCTCTCTTTAGTTCCTACAACTTATTTTCTTCCTTTCTTTTTCTTCCTTCTCTTCTCTTGGCTGCAAGGAGAAAACGTCAAAGCTGAGTTCTGAGATTTGGATTCCCTTCTCACCTTCTTTATTCTCTTTAACACACCAAATGAGGACAGAAGATAAAGGAAATGGATGAGAGTGGGAAAGGAAATCTCCCCCTCAATCTCCTCCCGTTACCAATCTTGGCTCCCAAGATTGAACACACGTTCCATGCGTAGGATTCAAATCCAAAATTTTGGTAACACCCTACTATATCACAATAATCCATTAAATTACAAATAAGCCCTTACTGAAGACAGATAGTTTTAAAAACTCCCGAAATTCAAATTAGCATTAAAAATCATATGATTAATTTTAGGAAAAATGTTTATTAATTTTTATAAAATCTTAGGATTAAATTAGGATATTCTCTTAGTGGATTAAGGTCCTTAAAACCAACCTCCCTTAAAATAATTTCATCCCGAAAATTCCGTACCTCAATTCGTGAAAAACTGTGCATAGCGCTCCTGGATTTCCGACTCTAACTCCCACGAGGCTTCAGACTCGTCGTGTTGGCCTCACTGAATCTTCACAAAAGGTATGTTCTTGGTTCGCAAGCCTTGCTCCTTCCGGTAAAAAATTCGCATCGGTTTCTCGACATAAGACACATCCTCTCGAAACTGCAACTGGCTCTAGTCCAACTTGTGTAACGGGTCCATCTTATACTTCCGCAATAGTGATACATGGAACACGTCGTGAACTACTGCAAGTTGTGGTGGTAACGCAACTAGATAAGCTACCTGCCCAATACGTTCTAGCACTTCGAAGGGTCTGACGTAACGTGGAGATAACATTCCTTTCTTGCCAAAGCGCATAACTCCCTTCATGGGTGAAAGCTTCAGGAATACGTGGTCACCAACCGCGAACTCTAGGTCGCTCTTGTGAGATCCCTGAAAGTTTTAAAGTTTTGAGTAAGGGTATTTTAGTAATTTCCCTGCCTCGGTGAGACCGCAAGGGTGAATTTTTTTTTTAAACTATTAAAGTGTAATTATAAATTTTAGTAGATAAAATTTATGGTGGATGTGATTAATTGCCTAGTCAAGAGATTAGTCCAATTAGTGAAGTAAAAGAGAATTGGCAACACCATAGGGGTGTATGGCCGAAATACACCAT
>JAUPMG010033222.1:0-14580 GCA_031762675.1 Pachysandra terminalis | reverse complement strand
AATCCTGACTTAAGATCTAGAGATGAATAATATTTCTTACCTCTAATTAGGCCTATTAGTTCTTCTTTTTTAGGTATGTAATACCCATCATCTATTGTTTCTTTATTTAAAGCTTTATAATTAATAACCATTCTCTTTTTTCCCCTTCTTCTTTCTGCTTCTTTTTCAACTAAGAAGGCAGGACTACAATGTGAGGATTTGCTAGGTTTTATAATTTTAAGGTTTATTAATTCTTTTATTTGTTTTGCAAATTTTGCTCTATCTGCCGACAGAGGCTTGTGTTTAGTTTTGTCGTGTGGGTGGAACGAGGAACTGACGGGACCAACCGATAGTGAGAGTTTGAGCCATCTTGTTGAAGTCTTTGGAAGGGAATTGATACCCGGACTTTCCCATGGTTATGGTATGTTATTTGTGCCTTGTTCACACCCTATTTACTTGTGTGAAGTGTGATTATTAATGTATAACATGATCATGCTTGATGTTATTTGGATTTGATGGCGTGAATGGACTAGTGGAATGAAACTAGATCCTCATACACTATGCATGACCCGTAGAGTATCATGTATAGTTAATTCATGGATGAATGTGTGTTTAGATTGATGCGATTATATGGAATGCCATACTTGCATTTCTCTTATCAATTCTTGAATATATATTGATGTTGTATGATTCAACATGACTAGATTGAGTGATATTCTCCACGTGATAGCATATTGCATACCATGTAATTGCTTGCTAGTATCATTCTTGTAATGGACATGCATGCATGACCAGTCCTTGTGAGGACTTGGACCCCAGACCACCTTGGACCCTTTATGAAAGACCAGAGGTTAATGTGACGAAACGTGGACTTCTGAGTGAAGTGCCAAATGAGAGATATGGATCTCTGGTGTCCCCAGATAGGGACTTTGATTATTCAAATCAAATATGATTTGCAACCCCAAGAGCCCATGGATACCTGTATATATGTATGTTACACACAAACACACACACACACACACACACACACATATATATGGATGATGACCTTTGGTCGTATGTGTGTGATTGATGTACACGAGGGATATCTTGGTGAGCCTTGGAATTCGTTCCCACGATAAAAAATAGAGGTGTGGGCATGACTCCCCTTGCGTTGTGACTCCCTAAAACTATGCTATACACAGAGAATCGACGAGGTATCCTTAGCCCGAAAGGGGCCGTGTATCCATGATTGAGATATGCAGTGCTACAGTCCGGATCAAGCGCGAGACATCAAAACAAGATAGAGTTGACAACATTCTTGTGAATTTCACGTGTTTGATGAGGCCATTGTGTTTGGGCCTATATATATATATATATATATATCTGTTCATGTCATTGCATAAAATGAATGAACCTTGCATTGATCATGGCATCCCATGCATATCATGGTAATCCTAATTATTACACTGCATTTGTTTATTGCACTTGCTGAGCGCGTAGCTTAAGCCTTTTGGCTCCTAACATTTCAGGTGAGCACGTGGCATACGACCAGAACTTTAATCAGGATTGCTGAGGTGGACTCCTAAGGTCGTGGGCGTAGTTAGGTTTCTTCTTTATTTGTTTCCTTTCAGTTGTAGTTTGTGAGGGGTTTGAGAGTGTTGTCATTGGAGTGGTTGTCTCCCTTGAGACTGGATATATTTTTGTATTATTCAGGTTATGTTTGGGTGTGAGGCCCACTTTTTGGTTTGGTCTCATTTATGTTATGATGATATGAGCTTTCGCTGGGATCCTATTCTATTTATGGATTTACTCTGAGGTGTTTGTGGTTTTTCACCCTCATCTTGGTGTTTGAGTTTGGTTGATCTGAGGGTGATAGTCAGGCTTGGAATCCTAGAGTTATGCTCACGTGCGTGTGAGTCGTACTTTAGAATTCGGGTCGTGACAGAGTGGTCTAAGAGCAAAGGATCCTTAGCTAGAGAGTAGAACAGAAGTGCGAACAGGGCTGAGTTGTGGTTTGATGTTGTGTGGAGCATTGGTATGAATAATGTAGAGATTGAGGATGTAGATGTGCATTTTGATATGTTTACCTCTTTGCACATAGTTTTGAGATTGATTAATGGAGCGGTTCTTGAGTTGTCTTCTGACCCTTGCCATGTGATTTCAGATTGGCGGGGAGGAGGAGCGGGGGAGCAGTTAGAGCGGATTCGTCGAAGGACCAGGGAGATCGAGACCCTCATTTGTCAGGAGTGTACTGAGCGCTGGAGGATGAGGCAGATCGTTGGCGGCAGAGGCAGTTTCAGCGTGAGGTGCCACCAGTAGGGGATCCGGCAGGCAAGCTTTTGGAGAGGTTCAGGTGCATGGGACCCGCGGTGTTTAAGGGCACCATGGAACCATCAGAGGCACTGGAGTGGTTAGATCGGCTGGAGCATATCTTTGAGGCTCTGGAGTGCGAGGATGGGGACCAGGTGAGGTTGGCCATCTTCTTGTTGGTGGGCGAGGACCGTAGATGGTGGAAGATTTCTTCAGCTATGCTGGTAGGAGAAGTGATCTACTTGGAGAGATTCAAGCAGCTGTTCTTGGAGAAGTATTTTCCGAAGAACTTAAGGAAGGAGAAAGAAGTGGAGTTCCTAAGATTGGAGCAATGTACCATGTCAGTAGCTGAGTACAAGGCCAGATTCACGGAGTTATCTCAGTTTGCCTCGTATTCAGTGGACACGGAGGAGAAGAAAATGCATCTTTTCGAGAATGGATTACAGAGGAACATCAAAGCCAAGCTAGCGGTTAGAGAGTTCACGAGTTACAGTGACTTGGTGAACGTTGCATGAAAAGTGGAAAGAACAATGCGGAGCACAAGAAGACCCTAGAGGAGAGGCAACAAGAAAGGAAAGCGAGGAAGTAGAGGTATCATGCAAGGTGAGCATCCACAGAAGAGAGCGAGGAGCAGAAGAGCAAGCGGAGCAGCGACATCGGCCATCACAGTCAGATCCTTTTCGGTACAAGTTCTGTTTCAACTGTAGGCAGCCGGAACATCTTCAGAACACATGCCGAGCACCGCCTAGGAGCGAGATGACCAGCCAGCAGGACTTGCAGCCCCCACTGGGCCAGTTGTATGCCATTGCACCACCGGATCTACCTTATGAAGAGGAAGCGTGGGAGTCTGAGCCACCAAGAGACGAGATGGGAGGTACGAAACTTCTTCTTTTCGACTCTTTTATTTTCTGTCTTGCTGCACTAGCACATTGCACTCATTCATGTTGCATGTTCTTGTATGTTTACTTTGTTTGAGGTTCCTTGCCTTGAGTCCTAGATTGACTGTAGACGACCCGCTTCTTAGTGAAGGGTGTGTGAGTCTCGTCCTGTTTCTGTGGGTGAGACTGTGACCCTGTCAGACCTATTGTGTTGCTTGTGTATAGGTGCATTGTTTTTCCGGGTATGGACAGGGTAGTAGCATGTCGTGCCTTGTTTGTTTGCTTTAGTAGTGTTGAGACCATTGCAATTATTGAATGACAACCTGTTGGAGTTAAGGGGCTTCAATCGAATGTGTCTGATCAGCTGACCGTACTTGACTTGTGGTCCGTGGAAGGAAGCTTGGTTTTTGAGACCGTCCTTGTTGTGCGTCAGTTTGGGAATGCGTTCCTAGACGCTCTGAGTTTGCCACCTGGGAGGAATAGAAATCTTCCATTGACCTAGTGCAGGGTGAGAACCCTTTTGCCTTACCTCTTTGAGGACTGTGTGTGTTGATTTCAGTGACGAAATCTTTTTTTAGGAGGGTGGTTGTAATGCCTCGAAAAATTTCGTTTCCTTTTTGGGCGTTTCGGTAATTTTCCTTGCTTTTGGTGGTGATTGGTCAATTCTGGTGATCAATTCTTCTTTTGGGCACACCCTTGTTGTGTGTTTTGACCCACACCATAGCCTGGCTCATTTAATGAGCTTGGATGGTTGAGATTTAATCTCCCATCCAAGAGGCAATGAAGGGTTGAGGTTTGTTGAGATTTGAGGTAGGGTTTAAAAGACAAAGTCTAAAACCCTAGCCTCATTTCTCTTGAAGGCTTGGCTGAGAAGAGAGATGAGAGAGGAGGAAGCTTGAAGGAGGAACTTCAAGGGAGAATAAGAGAGGCTGGAGGGATTCACGAGCTCGAGCGAACCGATTTTTGTCCGAGGAAGGTTCTTGCTGATCAGGTAAGTGCATTGTGTGCACTTGTTTTGTAATCCTTGGGATTTTCCTTAATTCATTACATATCAATGATTCTTGTGTGTGTGTTTTGTTGATGTTTATGTGTTCATGAGCATTAAACACATGTAAGATATTCATGTCGGTGGTTTATTATTGACATTATTCATTCTAGATTAAACTTGTTGTCTCATGTTAGATTCTTTGGTAAATTTCTATAGATTTCTTTTGTGATTTCTTAAATATGGATTGTTATTGTTGTTGTGGTGTTTTCTTTTGTGATATAATCTCTTTGTATACCTAAATTTAACCCAGAATGTGAAGCTAGGTGGAGGAGTCTTCAGAAAACCTAAGTGATCGGGTGAACTGGGGCAAAAACCCCAAAATCGTGCCCGTCGGTGGGTATATCGATGTGTCGACGGCACCCGCTGATGAAGTTTGGTGCAGAACAACCCTGTCGGTGGTTAGGTCGGTCTATCGATAACTCGTCGACAGTAGCTTGTGGACTTAGTGTGGTTGTTGGTTGGTGGTAGGCTAGCTGACCGCACCTACCGACGGTGTCGATGGGTCACCGGTCCACCGACGAACCCACTGACGACAGAGGATTGGTACATGGACTTGTATCTGGTCGGTGGGTCATCGGTGGTACCGACGGACCCACCGATGGGTATATTTGGTGGGTGATCGGTGGTACCGACAGCACCCCAAGGAGACCTTTAGTGTTTGGTTGGTGGGTAATCGGTCTACCGAGGGATCCGCCGACGGAGAGTTGGACTTGGATATGGACTTTGGTTGGTGGCACCGACGACACCCACCGATGGGCGTCGATGGATTCGTCGGTGGCACCGACGGACCCGCCAACGAGCTAGTATTGACTAACCCTTTGGGCTGGTTGGTGGGTCGTAAGTGGTACCGACGGGACCTGCCGACGGAGACGTAGGTGGGTGATCAGTGATGCCTATGACACCCCCTTAGGGAGACTCATTGGACTTGGTCGGTGGGTCGTCGGTTCACCGACGGATCCACCGACAGTGAGTTAGATTGGTTCTAGACCCTTGATTGGTGAGTGGTTGGTGAGTGGTCGGTGGGACTGACGGCAGCCATCGAGGTGACCTTTTGATTTGGTCGGTGGGTCGTCGCTCCACCAATGGACCCGTCGACAGAGGCTTGGGTTTCATTTTGGCCTGTGGTCGGTGGAACCGACGGGACCCACCGATAGTGAGTGTTTGAGCCCTTGGTTATGTTATGTTATTTGTGCCTTGTTCACACACTATTTACTTGCGTGAAGTCTGAAGTGTGATTATTAAGGTATAACATGATCATGCTTGATATTATTTGGATTTGATGGTGTGACGGAATTGAGGAATGAAACTAGAACCTCATACACTATGCATGACCCGTAGAGTATTATGTATAGTTAATTCATGGATGAATGTGTGTTTAGATTGATGCGATTATATGGAATGCCATACTTGCATTTCTTTTATCAATTCTTGAATATATATTGATGCTGTATGATTCAACATGACTAGATTGAGTGATATTTTTCTTGTGGTAGCATTTTGCATACCATTTAGTTGCTTGCTAGTATCATTCATGTAACGGACATGCATGCATGACCAGTTCTTGTGAGGACTTGGACCCCATACCACCTTGGATCCTTTATGAAGGACCATAGGTTAATGTGAGGATACTTGGACTTCCGAGTGAAGTGCCAAATGAGAGATATGGATCTCTGGTGTCCCCAGATAGGGACTTCGATTATTCAAATCAAATATGATTTGAGGGTGAGGGATTTGCAACCCCAAGAGCCCATGGATACCTGTATATATTTATGTTACACAGACATATTTGGATGACGACCTTTGGTTGTATGTGTGTGATTGATGTACAAGGGGGATATCTTCCCGCGTTCAAAAGTAGAGGTGGGGCATGACTCCCCATGAGTTGTGACTCCCTAAAACTATGCTGTACACATTGAATCGACGGGGTATCCTTAGCCCAAAAGGGGCAGTGTATCCATGATTGAGATACGTGGTGTTACAGTCCAGATCAAGGATGACACATCAAAACAACACAGAGTTGATAACATTCATGTGCATTTCACATGTTTGATGAGGCCATTGTATTTGGGCCTATGGGTGTGTATATATATATATATATATGTATGTATATCTGTTCATGTCATTACATAAAATGAATGAACCCTGCATTGATCATGGCATCCTATGCATATCATGGTCATCCTAAGTATTACACTGCATTTGTACATTGCACTTGCTGAGCGCGTAGCTCAAGCCTTTTGGCTCCTAACATTTCAGGTGAGCACGTGGCGTATGACCAGAACTCCGTTTAGGATTACAGAGGTGGACTCCTTAGGTCGCGGGCCTAGTTAGGTTTCTTCGTTATTTGTTTTCATTCAGTTGTAGGATGTGTGAGGTTCGAGAGTGTTGTCATGGAGTGGTTGTCTCGCTTTAGACTGGAAATATTTTTGTAATATTTAGGTTATGTTTGGTGTGAGGCCCACTTTGTGGTTTGATCTCATTTATAATATGATGATATTAGCTTCCGTTGGGATCCTATTGTACTTATGGATTTACTCTGAGGTAGCCTCGTAGAGAAAACCAAGGAAGCTATAGTAATTATCTTCATGCATATAGAACAACACGGTTAATTCTTGCAATTTCACTCAACAAGTAATACCACAGTCAAATGTATTAGCATTCTCATCATCATACAAAATCTCACATATTTAGTAGATATATCACATTTAACATGGAAATCTCTTTTCACCTTGAAAACCATATTAGTAATCAAATCATATCATATCAATTGTTCACATGGTCCTACCATGATAAATCATAGGACACACATAATCCCATCATGCATTCAACCCAATCCTCATAGTCCCACTACGAATCCAAACATATCCTACATGATCCCATCATGTACATCACATAAACCACATAGTCCCACTATGCCTAACCAAACAAATATCCATATGGTCTCACCATGTAATACAAGCAAATACATAGTCCCACTATTTGTACAAACAATGTCCACATGGTCCCACCATGTGATACAAACAAACAAGTATCACTTAATAAACACAGTCTCAGTATGTTTACAAACAATCACATGGTCCCACCATGCCAAGCAAACATCGCATAGTCCCACTATACAATACCATCACATATACATGGTCCCACCACGTAATACAAACATACATGTATCATGTCAATCACATAGTCCCACTATGTTCACAAACAATCACATGGTCCCACCTGTCAACGAAACATTGCATAGTGCCACTATACAATACAATCACATATACATGGTCCCGCCACGTAATACAAACATACAAGTATCATGTCAAGCACATGGTTTCACTATGTTCACAAACAATCACATGGTCCCACCATGTCAAGCAAACATTGCATAGTCCTACTACATAATACAATCACATATAAATGGTCCCACCACGTAATACAAACATACAAGTATCATGCCAATCACATAGTCCCACTATGTTCACAAACAATAGCATGGTCCCACCAAGCTACATCCAACATTCTTTCAGGGACTTTCACCCACGGTGGAGGCACACCCATAACCAACATTCCCTTAGGGACTTTCACCCACGGTGAAAGCACACCCATAACCAATCACAATCACAAACAATTCAAACAAGTTACAATGAAAATGCACTACAAACACTTCAATCAAACATGTGCAATGATCAATGCAATGTGGTATGATGCAATTATGAAATGAGGACGATGCATAATGCAATGTGGGGTAATTAGGAATAGCCTGATCACAAGCTCATTCACAACCATTCCATTCTTTAAGGGACTTACACCCACGGTAGAATGCACCATTCCGTTCTTTAAGGGACTATCTCCTCACAGAAGAATGCACCAGTACCTTGTTCTTTAAGGGACTTTCACCTCACGGACGAACACACCAGTAGACCTTGTTATTTAAGGGACTTTCACCTCACGGAAGAACACACTAGTAGACAACCCATTCCTTTAGAGACTTGCACCACACGACAGAATGTCACCAGTCTTATTCTTTAAGGAACTTTCACCGCACGGTAGAATACACCAGTAGACTTTGTTTTTTAAGGAACTTTCACCACAAAGAAGAACACACCAGTACCATTTCCTTAAGGGACTTTAACCCACAGTGGAAACACACCCTTACAAAGAACATAGTCAATCCCATTGACTATCAGTGGATGCTCCTAGCACCACTCTCAATCATATAATGGATGCTCTCATCATCGCTCACAAAATACAATAGATGCTCATGGCATCACTCTCAATAAATAATGGATGCTCCCAACATCACTCACAACATAATTCAAATATTACAATCAATCATACACAGGTAGTGGATACTCCCAGTATCTCTCATATATCATACAAATCATCAATAGAACCAAGCATAAGCCTGAACAGTGAATGCTATAAGCACCACTCAAACCACACAATTTCCTATGTTGACATTGCTAACCATCCCAATCCTACCATGTAGTCCAATATCCATGCTCAACCCATTAAAGTCAAGATCTCCTTATCTCACATCCAGGACTGTCCTATTTTCCTGAATTTCAAGCCATATATACACTTCTTAAGATTCGACCATAACTACATCTTTTGCATGCAAACCAATCTCATAGGTATGTGTATAACTCACTTAGGGATCTTCCCACCAAATTCGAAGTCATTTTTGTTTTGGTGGATGCTCGTTATGTACTAAGGGTCCTACCGAAAGGTTTGGTTGATGTCACGGTATGTACTGAGCATTGATAGATCTTCCCGAGAGTTTCATAATTCTCGGTCGATGGTTCGGTATGTACCGAATGACCTACTGGGTGTCTCGGTCGATGCCTCGGTATGTACCTAGCTTCAGTAGATCTTCTCGAGAGTTTGATAACTCTCGGTAAATGTCTCAGTATCTACTGAGTGACATACCGATGAGTTCGATAGATGTCTCAGTATGTACCGAGGAACCTACCGAACGTATAATTTAACCCAGATTTGAGTTTTCATCCTAGGGCTTCGAGCCCAGGCTCCCATCCACATATTTTGATAGTTCTAAGCCTCAAACATCAACTTCAATTCATCATACAAATATTCCAAACTTAACCTAATCAAATATAGACTATACATATAGATCTTCTTTACCCAAATCAATTATCACGCTTGAAATGATTCCAGAAAAATCATAATTAATTCTAAGAGCTCATAAGATCGTAAAAAATACAATAAACTTAAATCTAAACATGCTTAATCATATTAATATACAATCATTCACAATGTGTTATTTAATGTTCAAAAACAACAAGTTATATGATCACATTAAACTATTCAGATCTTGCCCAAAATCATCAAACCATTCATTCCAACTAATATCTATAGCATTATTAAGATCCATGAATATGATTACCATAAAATCGATGGAATCCCTACCTTTTCATGCTTAATTGTAGTCCTTATCCTCTTCTAGCTTTTCCTGCCTCTTTAGATATTGCCTCATCAATTTTCTTTTTCCTTTGTCTCCTTCCTCTAGAAAGTCATCCTCGTCTTCACTTTCTTCATGGCCGTCATACCTAACTTCTTCTTCATCTTCACTCTCTTCCTCCTTCTTACTCTTCCTAGGTTTCCTTCCCATAATTGTAGACTCTCTTCTTTTCTTTCTTCTCTAATGGTCTGTTCATTCTCTCTTTCTGCAGAACTAAACCAGAACCCTTTCTTCTTCCTCTGTATGGACGTCCAAGCCTAGGGACACTTTATCTCTCCTCTTTCCTAGTTTCAGGTTACTTAGCCTACTAAAACTCTATCCTCTTTTGGTTTGTTTGAAGTCAAATAATTTTAATTTAAAATTCAAATTGTAGAGAGAATCAGTTGTGTGTTTGATATCTTCCTTAATTATCCTTATTTTATTATTTAATTATCTGTCTAAGTCCTATTCGACTTCTTATTGGGTTTTGGACCCAGTTCGTTAGCTTTAGTGTTCTGGCCCTTATAGATTTGAAAGTCCATCCCGTACACTAATTCTTAATTAATTAAACAATTGTCCCATATTTTTTCATAATTATTAAATAGTCCAATCCTACTTTGTGTCAGTCATAAAATCCCCTATTTGTAATTATTAGGTTAATTAGTATTTAATCTATAATTATTCCAGTCGGGTCAGGGTCACTACATTCTCCCCCCTTTAGGATATTTCGTCCTCGAAATAGTTAATGTAACATGATTCAATTCTTACAAGTGTTAATTATAATATAAGGAGCTCAATGTGGAACTGAAATTTAAAGATTTCAGTACTTGGAAAAGAAATTTACGTAGGTCCTATTGACTCCTTCATTTTCAACTAACTAGCTGGCCATTCTTTTATGGCTAATACTTAAAAAAATACTTAAGCAAAATAAGACAAAAAGAAAATGCAACTACTAACTGAGACATATAAAACATCTAAAGAGATTGTCCCCTAAAGGATCTAAGAGCTGATGGTGAAGTCGAAACAGCATCATTGGCTTTGCAGCCACTAATTATGTCCTAGAAAAGCGAAGTGCTTTCTCCACAATCTATTAGAGCCCAGATGTCTCCTGCTCTAATGCAGCTAACCTGGTCTCTATGATCCTAGGAGGTGAAGGTGCTGATGATGCAAAAGCTCCTGGATGGTGCTCAAGGGGAATGTTCAGAGGCTCTTTTTGAACTTCAGCTAGCGCTTCAGAGGTAGAGGCTTGACCTCTTCTGATTGACATTGGCAGCTTCATTTTATACATGGTAGTCTTCCCGAATGGTTGACTAACAGTACCCTCTTGTGGGGAAGGTATGTGGCATCCCCAGAATTTAGCCACTGCACACATGAGGCATGCGAAGGGCAAATCTCCTCTTCTACTGGTTCTCACATACTGGATAATGCAAGATTTGATTAGAGACGGAAGGCAGAGTCTCGTTCCTATGGCCACTTTGTGTAATGTAAAGGCCATGTAAGGAGGGAGTTCTGTCGGCTTCTCGGAACGCGGATAAACACTTGTCAAGAAGAGCTTGTGAGGGATTCAGAACTTGGGAGAAAGCTTGGAAGCAGTAAGGGATCCATCATTCTTCCAATACACTCTCCTTCCATAGATCACTTTGGTGAGGTCAATCTTTTCCTCTTCATTGGGGTCTGGAATAGTGGAATGTGCGTTGTTGATGGGCACTTTCATTAACCTAGACACCAACTGTAGATCGAGGCGTCGGGTTGTGCCGTAAAGATCAAAAGTGATGGACATTGGAGTCAAAGTTTGTCATGGTGATGTGTGAGTACATCTCCACCACTATGGATTGGTGTGCGAGACCACCCCATTCAAGGAGAGGTTCCCATCCAATGGCCCGTAGTGTTTCCACTATTCCATAATCTCGGATTGCATCCCGATCCACTCTTTTCTCTATGAGTAGCTTCATGCCCTTATAGTCATTCACTTCCTCTACCACATTCTCTTGGGGAGGTACGGGTGCAGACTGATGTGGAGATGAGTATTCTCCTTCGGGGTCGTGGGAGTCGATGGATGGAGGAGAAATTGGAGCTTGGGATCTTCTAGATGAAGATGCCCTAGTGATTCCATCCCTCTTGTTGGAATTCTTAGTTCTAACCATGATGAAATAAAAAGTATGAGAAACGTAATTCTTACCAGAAAAGATTATTCGAAGTTGATTCCAAAGGATTAAGGAGAAGTCTTGGAGTGTTAGATGAAGCCCCCAAAACGTTTAGAAGAACCCTTGAGGAAGAGTACAATTTTAGGGTTTAGTTTCTTCTTTTAAAACCTCGGTACACACGTTCGGTGGATGTCTTGTTAGGTTGTATGGATCGACCGATGCATATAACGAAACTCAAAATTCAAAATTAACAATTTTAAAATTTTTCTTAATCTTTCTAAAATCAATCTTAGCATTTTTCGTATAGAAATGTTCCTCTAATACTTAGTATATTTTTAGTTAAAAATTACGTTAAGCTATTGGGTCAGTTCCAAATCCCGGTTAGTTCAGAAATCTGATTTCTTAGCTATAATTAGTTATTCCATAGTTTAATTATTTTATTTAGCGTTTCTCCTCACATTAAAATTTTTCTTCACCATTTAATAATTTCCCTTAAGAAATTTTCCTATTTAATGTTTGTCAATATTAAGGTGCATTATTACTAGTGTTTTTCTCGATGAGTTCCTAGCATTATTCTTTTAAGCACTAATGTTTGGTATTCTCTAGAATTTCTCAATCGACAATTAACCATAACTCCGTTTAGTAGCCACATAACCTAATTTATGTCTCTATACATTTAATTCTAAGATCAAGCACTATTCCTATCGTTACATATGTCTACGTTCTGATCCTAGACAAAAAGGTATACCATATCAAGCATGTACACTTACGTCTTAAGTAATTGGAATTTCTTCCTAATTCACAGAATAGGTCCTAACTTAATAAGATTCCAAGTTCTCATAATATAGTCTCATTACCCACACAAGTCAGGCAACACATAATCATTCTCATTCTAAACAATTCCTATAGAGAATTCCAAGTCTAAGGTTTTCATGACAAATAATCACACAGTTATTCATATAACTTACATCAAGCATGTAAACACCATATTATTGAGTTCTAGTCCTACCGTAGACATGAAAATTTATTTCTTACAATGTATAAATTTAGATTTTAGAAATTTTCTCTCATTGTAATTTATATGATTATATTTACTACTTAGAGTCCGTGACTTAGATCAATAAAAGTTTTTTTCCACAAGTGATCTTTTATTATCAATCCAAAGTTTGAGGATTCATGTATATGCAGGTACAATTGTCCTGTTACTTTAAAGAGAAAGGAATGATCATACTTCTACTGTCTGGATTAGTCTCTAGTCATTTATACTTAATAACCAGTTTCCAAACTTACAATATGATATTTCTGTTCCAATCAAATGAGCATATACATACATACAAGCAAGGAATGCAATGTCCCCGACATGTCGGGCAACATGGCGCCATTTTTGGTATGGGCGACACGAAACCTCGACTCTAAATCGCTTTGCAGCAACAAGAGCGACATCGGTGACATGGTAGAAATTTTCAATTTTTTTGAATTTAAAAAAAAAATTAAATTAGACATTTGTTTTCGCATTTTTGATGTATTATGATGTATTTAGATACTTCTTAGGGTGGTTTAAAACTTGGGGAGAAAATCCATAAAAAATCCCACATTTCTCCAGATTTCCCCATCATTTCCCTTTTCCCCCTCATAGATATGGCACTTGATTTCTAGTTTTATATATCTTCTAATTGAGTTACATTTAATTTTAGTGTAGCTTATTTAGATGTAGCTTATTTGTTTACAGCTTACAGACCTGACAGCATGTAAGTTGACCCCTCAAGTAATGTCTTTTAATGTGTAAGCATTTTGTTTTGCGTTTTTTGATGTATTTGGATGCATTTAGGTCTTAATTAGACATATTTAAAGTTTGGGGCCAAAAATCCATCAAAAAACCATAGTTTCCCCACATTTCCCCCTGTTTTCACAATATCCCCGACATGTCACCGAAGTCACTTGGTGACATGCTTGGCGACATCGACATCGTAAACCTAGCATACAAGAGTAGGTACACATACACATCACATCATTTAATCACATATTATACCAAAATATATTGCACACAGTCAATGATGTGGATCCTAGGTTCACATGTTTCTAGGTTCAATTCAAGAATTTTAATATACCCTAAGATTTCTCAAAGCCTAGACAACTTCAAAACCTAGGGCTTTGATACCACTCTGTCACGCCCCAAATCTGAAATATAGGATTGATGTGTCAATAATAATTATTAACCACTCGCAATAGGACGAATCCTTGTAGGATAAGGCTATTTTGAGGGTGTCGAACCTCAAGGATTGATGGGGTTTTAATAGTTAAATTACCAGATAAATTCTAAGAAAATTAATTAGACAAAGAAAAAGAATTTTTATAAATCTATTTCTAAAAATCAAATAAACTAACTTAAACTAAAGTATGTGGATTAAATCAATAAGAAAAACATCAGAGAATTGATGATCCCTCTAACCCTTTTTATTATGACAATCTCATGAATTCCTAGGCATTAATTCACTATCTGGAAACAGATTTGTGTGGCTACAAGCACACACAACTTCCCAAAAATGTATTATACTAAGAATAAGCGTAGCCTATCTTTCAATTTCTCTAGGCATAAGTTATCAAATTCTTAGGCATAAATTACATTATCATATGGGATAACTATAATCCATCTTTGGTTGGCACCTCCTGTCTACTTACACTAACTAATCTACTTTGTATTACAACCCGTCTTCCTTAGGCATGGCCTATGAAATCCTATCATACTCATCATGTCATTAGGCACTATTGCATAATTAGTATTCCTATAATCAC
>JAUPMG010033211.1:0-14582 GCA_031762675.1 Pachysandra terminalis | reverse complement strand
AGGCTCATCCCAATTAACTAAATTAATTATGCCACTAAGCATGATTAACTCAGAAATCAGAATTAGGGATATTACACCAATACTGTTGAGGCACCAGAGGTCCTGCAAGATGGATTGAAGTCAGTGACTGAGGACATATGTCATGAACCAAACCAGAAAATCCCAATTCTGAGATTTCAAGTTTAATTTGTAACTCTCACCCCGTATTGCTATGGGAGTGGATAACGATGGTCAAAACCTTATCTCTACAGGTCCTCTTGTCTGATCTGGACTGGCTAGAGAGGTGACTTGGTGTTCAGACGTTGTTTCTTTTGATATGCTTGCTATGAGACTTATTACCTTACTTTATTTGTTTCCGTATAATTTGGCTTGACCCCAGGGAGGGCGAATTTGTAATAGAGATCTTATGGATTTTATTTACATTATTTGTGAGTTCATTTCTCAACCCGTTTGATTGGGCTATGGTTTTAATTTTTAAAGACTTCCGCTGATTGTTATTCTGTTGAGACTCTGATTCAACCAGGTAAGGGTTGATGTTATGGTTGTTACCCGTATCCACATGGTAGGTCTAAAGGTCGGTTCCTCAGAATCCTTGAGATTTCCATGTCTCGAATTTGGGGCGCGACAAATCATGACACTCGACATACTACAGAGGTCTCTCTCTCTGACTTTCCATCCAAGATGCACCAACGTGTTGATCCTTAGGTAAATGTGGTTGGGCAATGAGTGACTTTGTTGGGGTAGCTAATCCCTCAATTCGTCCTTGCCAGTCTCTTCACTAAATGTGGAATTTCCATCACATCACTCTTATTTAACTCACGAGACTCTACTGTGTGGTCTCGAAAAGTAGGGTCATTCTCTTTGACCAAGCTATGGTCTCGAATCAATGTTGTGCAAGTGGAGAGGTGCACGCTAGCTAAGCATTCAATTCATAGTGTACAAGGTGTAATAACAACCAATAAGTGTGTAAATCACCAATCACACATGTAATACAAGTCACAGTTTGAGTAACACGAAATAGGTCCATTGAGAAGCAATTATATAAGATTAACTAAGCATTCACATTTAATGCACCAGATGTATCATCAACTATAAGTATATTGATCACCCCAAGCCTAACATTCATAGTTCATAAACACATGGAAGAGGTCCATGAAGAAGTAAGTATAAGAGTAATTACAACTGAACCCAATAACAACATATTTGGTATAATTAGGTCAATTCTAGGTTATTTACAGGGTTCCAAGTTAATTGGACATATTAAAGGAAATTGACTAATTCAAGAGTTTATTCCACACATACTCATATACTGAGATTTAACATCACATAGAGCTAAGTCACAAGAAAGGAATTACATATCGATCGAGTTTGAGAATATATATTATAAATTTGAATTGCAAACAATGTGAATGTGCATCGAATATAAGACATCAGTTTTGAAGGTTAAACAATCAGGCTCGGCGAGGTCCTCAGCGCACTGACACCTGCCTCGGTGACCATCTTGGCGAACCAAACTGTCACTCGGCGACAATTCCAGGGGCTTCATTCTCGGCGACCTCTTCAGCGTCCTCTTCGGTGCACCGAAGCCAGCTCGACGACAAAAATAGAAGGTCAGGGTTTAACCAGAGACTTGGCGACTTGCTCGGTGTACCAAGCAATCCACCGACGGCACAGATGACGTTCGACGAAGCGTTCGGTGCACCGAGGAGGTCGCCGAACCGCGAACTAGCCAAAACAAGGGGCTTTTCTCACCAAATGAAAATACAAACAAGGGGAAAGTATGCATTTATCAACCAAATCCAACACATTTCATCCTAAAAACATGATTCTTCTACAACATGCCAATCAAAACATTCAAATCCATTCTTTAACATTCAAGAACTTGCATGAACTAGAAGATAAGGAAAATGATTAAAGAATCTAAAATCAATCAAAATACAAACATGAAATCATTTACTTACCTTGATGAAATGCAAGAAAATCTAAGTGAAAACCCTGAGCATGCATTCCTCTTCTCTTTCTCGTCCAAGCTCTCAAACAACACAACAAAACCAACTCAAGAGAGAAAGCATGAGATTCTCTCTCAAGCATGGAGACCCATGCCACATGTTTCCTTTCAACAAAATCCTAGCCCTCCAAATCAACCACTCTAATCTTGACCCTAGGATTTGAATAGTTAGTGGGAGTTGGTATTCCCCACTACCAACTCCCTTTCTCCTTCACTCCTAGCCACACAAACCCATACAAAGCAAGATTTAATCCTGGCCACACAAACAAGTTTGATCCAAAGGATCTACACCAAGCTATTGTGTGTAGCACTAAGGCCTAAAAAGCACAACACATATGATCGCATGGTCGGATTTAACCCGATCGGCGATCAAAACAAAGGGAAGAATTATCACAAGGTCTAAAATGTAAGTATGCATAAATCGAAAGGGTTAGGCCGTTAAATCATTTTATTTTGTATTTAATTACTAAGTTAAGTTATCTGACCAACACTGCCTCCTCAGTCTATCTGGCTGACCTGATCAGTTTTAGTGACATAGGGAATTTCTAGTACATCTTATAGGATTAAGGATTTTAAGAGTTCTAATCCTAATAAATAAATAAAATTAAATTACCAACTCATCAAATTACTATTTTACCATAAGATCTCAATTTAAGATTTTTAGGGATTATTCAGGTCTTACAAACATCATACACTGGGAAGAAAGGCTGTGGTATACTCCCAAAATAAACACCATATGTAAAAGCAGAAAATAACAAACTTTTATACTGAAAAGAAAATGACTAATAGCTAAGTAAATAACATAAATGATGACATAAGTAACACATTAAGTAGGAAGATGCAATTAGGGAAAGAGATGTAAAATATTAGTACGAAAAACTTATATTTATTAAGAAGAAGAATACAGTAAAAGATTGATGGCTTTATATGCATAGATATTAAAGATTTGTGTAGTGAAACAAAGAAACACATATATTCACATGAATACATATAAAAATACGTAGTGTGTAGTTACCAATGTTGTTAAGAAGATGTATAGAAATCAACAAAATTAATGAAAAGTTGACGAAAGAATGCAAATACAGAATTGCCAAGTGAAATAGTAATAGTAATTGTGAAAATACAAATGAAATCAAAATAAATAAGAACAATCCATGGAGTTCTAAAGGCGAGAAAAGAGTGAGACTAAATGAACGTGCTCACTTCTAAGTACACAATAGTAAAACACACAAGGTTTATTAACATCAACAAACATTACATAGAGAAAACACATTGCACTATTACACTAGATAGGGAGGTGCCAGTACAAGCTACCCAATAAAACATTCATACGTTTAAACAAGTAACTAAAATCTAATATACAATGTGAGATGAAAACCAAAAGCATGCTGGAAAGAAAATGCTACATCTGAAAATAAATAAAAATGATCTAAAGAGTGCTAAAGGCGGGAAAGGAACTAAAGTGCATGAGTTTAAACCCAAGGTCATAAAAAAAATAAAACAGCGCAAGTTTGGTTAACATTAAACATTCATTATAAGAGGGAAAAGCGTTCAATCATTACATAACAAAAAGAAGGACCGATACATACGCCCAAGACACACACTACACATAAAGTAAGAAAAGTAAATGGTTACACTGCGAGAAGAAAACCCATAAACATGCCGAAATAAAATCACCATATCCGAAAGTGAATAAAATAACTAGAGGGTGTCTTCGAGAGGACGTTACCAAGAAGAGCAAAAATAAACTTTTAAAATTACAAAGTTTATCAAAATATAAGAAGTCAAGACATCACATCAAACCATTCAAATCAAAGATTTAAAAGTTGATTAGATGAACACTTAGATTCATCAGAACATGGGTCTTGGTCTGGATCTGGCATGAATAGTGACTTCTCCAGACTTAGATCCATTTAGCAACTTGGTGTGATTATATAAGATGTTATATACATAATAATAATGATGGTGATTAAATAATTGCATATTATTATTCTCTTTATTTAAATATAAATCTAATTCCTACCAAATTCTCAAAATTCTCAGTCCAATGCATTTGCAACTACATTGACCTTAAAATTTGAAAGTCAGCTAGTATTAGAGTTCTAAGTACTTTAGATAAATTCAATCAACAACATAAGCCTTAGATTATCACGTCCTTTAATAACATGACAATCCAGTATACTTAAAAAAGACTTCATCCTAGTAGCTTTTACCTTAGAATTCTCAAAAACAGTAGTACTTCCCGTCCCTAATTATCCATCCGGAGTCGCTAGTTAGGACGCAAAAATAGCAAACATTGCTCCTCACAATCTCACATCCTATAAATACTTAATCCCCTTATCCCTTACAGATCCTAAACGGAAGGTCAACCTATAAGGTCCTAACTTGAAGTCCTATGCAGAATCCTAAGCTAGTTACTTAAGTCTTAGAAGAACTTAGGATTTGATACCACTTTTGTCACGAACCAAACTAGAAAATTCCAATTATGAGATTTCAAGTTTAACTCGTAACTCTCACCCCATAGTGCTATGGGAGTGGATAACAATGGTCAAAACATAAGCGAAAGTAAATTACAGTTCTATTAAGATATAAGTAACGTAAATACATGATCAAATTTGTTTCAGATTAATAAAAGGGAAGTCTAATTCTAGTACAACTCTACAACAAAAATTTTACAATCCAAACGAATGGATTCACCTGGGAAACATATGAGGACTAGAGATGCAACCCTCACTCCCCTAATGCAAGGGAGTGGCAGAAAATTCCTTACTAAGGAAATAAACGTATAAACATTCAAAGGAAGGATTTATACAAGGTATTACTATTGGAAATTACATGAATAGTAGCGGAAAATAATAACGTATAAGTTCTAGGTTAAAAACAAGATTTCTCAGTATACCCATGCACCCAAAGAGATATTACATCCAAAATATTAGTCAAGCTATTACAACAAACTACTTAAAGCAAAATCTTCACTTCTTCGAAAGTCTCCTCCTAGGCCTCACTCTCCACCACTACCTCCACATCTAAAGATCCTGAAAGTTGTTTGCTAAAAAGCGTGAGCTGTAAAAGCTAGTGAGTAAATAACTTCATAATTGGTCATGATTAACTTAGAGTCAAGTCATTTCTCATTATATCCAGTCCGCAAAATAATACAATTTAATGAAATGAAATGCATGAGGTCAAGTCTTTATTATGCATGCTGTGCACCTAATTCACATTAATCACCAAGGTGAACTAATCAAGCAATCTAGTATGAAATGTAGTCTGTCAAATAAGTTAATATGGCATGTTTCCTCTTGATCCCAATCTCTATCTAGGATGTCCCACCAATGTGACTTCATCCCCGTATTTACGGCTATGGGATAGGACTATTCTATGTGTACAGCATAGTTCTATGGGGTTTCAACCAAGGAGGCACAATTCCCCCACTTATTTTTTATCAAGGGTAAATTCTGAGGTTTTCACCAATATGAGTATGCCCTCAGGAAATCATGACAATTAACATACTACAGATCTCTCTCTCTCTCTCTCTCTCTCTCTCTCTCTCTCTCTCTCTCTCTCTTAAAACATATACATCCGAGCTTTCACCAATGTGAGCATCCTTGGGTAAAGTGCCCTTGGTCAATAAGTGAGTTTGTTGGGGTAGCTAATCCCTCAACTCATCCTTGCCAGTCTCCTTATTAGATGTGGGATTTACATCACATCACTCTTATTCAACTCACGAGACTCAATCGTGTGGTCTCGGAGGACAGGGTATTTCTCTTTGACCAAGATATGGTCTCGAGTCAATGCAGTGCAAGTGTAGAGGTTCACGCTAGCTAAACATTCAATTCATGGTGTACAAGGTGCATTATAACTAACTAAAGAGTTTATTCCATACAACCTCATATATTGAGATTCAACATTTCATGGAACTAATTCACAAAGGAAGAAATACAAATCAACTATTTTTGAGAGCATATATCATCAAATTCAATTTCAAGAAGTGTTATCATACATAAATATATGATATCAGTTTTAAAAGCTAGGCATTTAGGTTCTGTGAGGTCCTCAGCGCACCGAAGCCTGCCTCGGTGTCCCACTCGGTGTACCGAACTAAGACTCGGCGAAAATTCCAGGGACCCTATACTCGGTGACCTCTACAGCGCACCCTTCGGCACACCGAACTGAGACTCGGTGAAAAAAACAGAAAGCCAGAAGTAGTTGCAGAGGCTTGGCGAACTATTCAGCACATCGAACAGTCCACCGATGGCCCAGGAGATGCTCGGTGAGGCGTTCGGCGCACCGAGGAGGTCGCCGAATGTCGCGAACCAGCCAAATAAGGGGTTTTTCTCACCAAAAATGAAGGCGTAACAAAAGGAAATACACATACATGCATTACACATTCAATTTCATCACATTTCAACCTAATAACATGGTTTCATCCTCATCATATTAATCAACACTTCCAAAATCTATTTTCCTAGAATTTAAGATTTGCATGAACTTGAAAATAAGGAAACAACAATGATTCTACTTCAATCAAGGAACAAACATGAAATCATCTACTTACCTTAGAGAAAAGCAAGGAAATGAAATGGATTCTAAAGCATGCAAGACCTCTTCTCCTTCAAGCTTCCAAGCAGCCAACAAAACCATTAAGACAGAAAACATGAGATTCTCTCAATCCTAGAGACAAGCATGAAGACCCATGCCTCTGGTCTCAACTCAATCCAATCTCAACCCTCCATTTCAAGCCACCCTCATTTCCCTTTGGATTAAAGAGTTAGTGGGAGTTGGTATTTCCCACCACCAACTCCCTTCTCTATTTCAATCCTAGCCACACAAACAAGCACAAATGATGAAATCAATCCTGTTCACACATCACAAGCTTTGATCTAAATGATCCACACCACACATCCAAAAACTAAAATGGGCCATGCTACGGTGTGTAGCACCAAGGCCTGCTAAGCACAACACACTCGATCGCGTGGTTGGATTAACCCGATTGGTGATCCAAACATAAGGGAAACAATCATCACATGGTCTAAAATATAAATGTGCATAAATTAGAAAGGTTTAGGCCGATACAATAATCAAAATAGTTTAGGTCGTTACAACATGGAAGAGATCAATATAGCGGATGAGGCAGGAGTCATCAAGAATATCCTCATTAGCAAGAGTCTAAATGCCAGTGAGAAGGAAACACTACTAGCACTTCTACGTGAGTACAGGGATGTTTTCGCGTGGGAGTATTTGTAGATGCCAAGATTGGATTCGAACCTTATGGTACATAAGCTGAATGTAGACCTTGACAAGAAACTAGTCAAGCAAGCTGCTAGGCTTTTTTGGCCTGATGTTGAGCTGAAGATAAAGGAAGAGGTGTTGAAGCTATTCGCTGCTGGTTTCATAAAGCACATACAACATTTGACATGGCTGGCTAATATCGTTCCTGTCAAGAAGAAGAATGGGCAGATACGCTGTTGCGTAGACTTCAGGGACTTGAACAAGGCATGCCCAAAGGATGACTTCCCGCTCCCAAATATGGAGAAGATAGTATTCCAAATACCCATAGGCAACTTCCACTTCACAGTCATGCCCTTCGGTCTCAAGAACGCAAGCGCTACATATCAACGGGCTATGACTGCAATATTTCATGACATGATGCATAAGGAAGTCGAGGACTATGTTTACGACCTGCTCATGAAGTCAAAGGAACGAGCTCATCATACTGACATCCTCAAGAAGGTGTTTGGAAGGTGCCGTAAATACCAATTGAAGATGAATCCTATGAAATGTGCCTTTGGCGTTTCGTTTGGCAAGTTTCTTGGATTTCTGGTACATAGCCACGGGATCCATATTGATCGTCCGAGAGCAGAGGCGATACAGAGTATGGTTCCTCTCAAGAATCAAAAGGATCTGAAAAGTTTCTTAGGCAAAGTGTTAAACTGAAGGAGATTCATCATGGGGTTAGCAAGCAAGATCCACTCGATGACTCCGTTGTTGAAGAAGAAGGGAAAATATGTATGGACACCGGAGTGTGAGGATGCCCTCATAAAGCTGAAGGACATAACCACTTGCATTACTATGTCATCACCGCTAGAAGGAAAGACGATGAGGTTATACCTCGCAGCATTAGAGCATGCGGTTGGTGGACTACTAGCTCAACAGGATGATATGGGAGCAGAGAGGCCGATTTATTATACCAGCCAAACCTTAAGAGGGCCTGAGATGAGATACACCAAGGCTGAGAAGAGCTGCTTAGCATTAGTACATGCAGTGCAGAAGTTTCCACATTATCTATTGGCTCATAAGGTTGAGCTAATGACCAAATCGAACCTTATCAGGTTCATACTATCTACACCTGTTTTGTCAGGGAGAATCGCTAAGTGGTTGCTATAGATGTCAGAGTATGACTTGACTTGCACCACTCCTACAAGATAAGGAGCCAAGTTGTTGCAGACTTGATGGCTGCCTTCGCAACTAATCCTTTTATTTCAGAAGACGATCCTGAGGATGTCTTTGAAGTATCATCTATTGCTGATTCAGGGTCCTAGACCCTTCAATTTGATGGCTGCATAGTAAGAGGAGAAGGTGGAGTAGGAGTAGTGAGACTCTCACCAGATGGTGAAGCAAAATCTGCTGCCTACAAGCTATAGTTCCCTTGTTCCAACAACTCGGCAGAATATGAAGCCTTAGTCCTGAGATTACTGCTAGCCAAGCCGATGGGTGTAAGGAACCTGCTAGTGGAATTGGGATTCTAACCCTGTGATAAAGCATATGCAAGGAGTGTTCGTAGTCAATGATCCGATAATGGCACAATATCGGACTGTACCACAAAGGTTGCTACAGAATTTCAACTCAGTTGACTTCAAACATTCTCCGCACACCACCAACAGGCACACGGATGCACTGGCCACATTGGGTGCCCGACTTAGGTTCGATGAAGCTTCACGACAGGTGGAAGTTATTAAGAAGACAAAACCTATTACTATCATCGAGAAGGTCCATGATGATGAAGGAGAGATGATTGGAGGACTCAAGTCTTCAAGGATTTGCAAAATCCACATACATTGACTACCCTTATCAAGGAGCAGAAGAACTATGTGAACTTGAGGGGAGAACTGTATTATACGGCAGCAACGGGTTTGCTAAGTCGATGCCTTGGTCCAGAGGAGGCCACACAGTAGTTACACGCCATGCACAACTAGCAATGCTCCCAGAATGATGCTGCTGAAGCCTTATACCGAAGGCTGCAAAGAGCTGGTTACTACTAGCCTACGATGATGAATGAGGCCAATGAGCTGTAGAAAAGTTGCCCAAGATGTAATGGTGAATACAACTGTGACGGTTGTATGTTCATCACAGAGGCCAACAAAGATTGGAGGCAAGCTTATATTAACTATCTATCATTGGGCAAGCTTCCTGACAATGTTGTCGAGGTGGCCAAACTCAAGAGACGTGCCAAGAGGTTCTTCTTGGTAGGGGCTCTCCTGTACCTCCAGAGTTGGACAGGAAAGCCACTTAGTTGTCTGGTAAACAATGAGGCCGAGGATTTAATGCATGAAATACATTCGGGTGACTGCAACACTCACCAAGGTTATCATCGTCTGTTGGACCAGTTGCTGGAGACAGGTTACTACTGGCCCATGATGCAAAGAGATGTACATGAGTACGTAAGGCATTGCTCTCAGTGCCAAATCTTCGGTCAAAAGATATATGCTCTACACATTGAGCGACAACATATTTTCGCTCCTTGGCCCTTTCATTTATGGGGCTTGGATCTAATAGGACCTATCAGTCTCAACTCGGGCGGTCACATGTGGATACTTACGGCTACAGAATACTACGCCAAGTGGGTGGAGGCTATTCCTATAAGACGAGCCATAGGAGCAGCAGTTAGCACTTTCATACGAGATCGTATCATCTGCAGGTTCGAACTTCCCCAAAGGATAATATCCGATAACGGGACTCCATTTATCAACAAGTATGTTAGACTATTCATAGAGCACTACAACATCAAACACATCAGGTCAACTCCCTAATACCTAAAAGGGAATGGACAAGCTGAAGCTGCCAACGAGAGCTTGGTCAGAATTCTGAGCCACATAGTGCAAGATCAAGAAGGAAAATGACACAAAAAGCTTACCTTGGCGCTATGGGTGTACCGCATCTCGAAGAGAACGGCCACCCTGGATTCTCCGTTTGCACTGGTTTATGGCAGTGACGCTGTCTTACCAGTAGAAATCAAAGTACCGTTTTCACGCATAGCCTTGGTAGCAGCCCAAGAGGATGATGATATTGATGAGATCAGTGGACGAGTCCAAGACCTCGACTTAGCAGACGAAAGGAGTATTGCGGAAGAAGACAACTGCATACCACGCGCGTATCTCGAGAGCATATAACAAGATGGTCCGCAGTCGTGACTTCAAACAAGGAGACAAAGTACCAAGGGCGGCCACCCATGTGCGTGCCGATCTGTCGACCTCCACCTCCAAGTTTGCTCCTAAATAGGAAGGTCCCTATGTCATAAGGGAAGTTGCCGCAAGCGGGTACTATAGGCTGAGCCAGATGGATGGGACACCCCTTAATGATCTGATCAATGCCAAGTGGATCAAACTTTACTACGACAATTACTCTAGCCAAGAGTAAACGATGTATCCTTTACTAGATTAGGTTATATCATTTCCCTTTATGCTTGAGTTCATAGGGATAGTTCAATCATTATGCTTAGATCCATAGGGACGATTCATGAATAAGAGAAAGTTCTTTCATTATCAATATGAGATTCTGACTACATGCATAATGGCAAATGCTAAAAAAAAAAAAAAGAACACTGACAATATAGATATCTATTCTACTATTCAATAATCTACAACAATCCGATGCCGTTGGCACCTCTAGAAGGCCTGCCAGTAAAGGACCATGACTGAACTTGCTGTTCTTAAGCCAAGAACATACACTAGAAATTCTACCATCACCATCTGACAATCGGGCTTTAACAGCAAATAGCTCTTCTTCTTCTCCTAATAGCTAGGCGCACAATGCCTTGATCTTAGCCATGTGACTGGCTACACAGGACTCTAATTCCTGACGGGTAGTAGAAGAAACCCTCAACTCTCGATAACATGTTAGGTGCCCCAAGGCTTCCTCATTGGCATCCAAATACGCAATCAACCATTCTAGCTTCATCCCGGCTGCTAAGGGATCCTCTAGCTCCTTCCGCATGTCATGGAGTTCCTCCATGGTAAGAGCATAGAGTTGTGTCCCCTGCAGGCATCCCACCAGTGAACATACAACTGAGTAGAAGAAGGCTCGAAGACAAGGACTAGAGAAAGATATCTCAATGCCGGGATCGCCAAAACAATCAATAATCCTCCGTAGAGTAGAATCGTAAGCGGGGGGAATGAAGATCTTCTTTACGAACATAAAGCGACTGCCTGCTTCAATAGGAGGAAGGATTGGATCACCATAAGTATCCACACTTCCCGGATCCAAAATTCCATCATCAATAGAATCGTGAGAATCATCACTCTCACGAGAGGCATCGATTGCATGAGCACCATTCTCATCCGGAATAGAGGATCCCGGGGGTACTTCCACAATAGGATCAGGCACTCTCACTTGTCTAGGAGGAGTAGACACTGAGGGAGAGCAAGGACTACTCCCCCTCCTTAGTCGTTTGAACGATCTCTTTCTCGAAGGCACCGAGGAAGCAAAAGGAGTCTCCTCCCTTGCAAAGGGAGTTTCAATAGTAGCGTCCCCAACACCAGGAGTAGGAGGACATTGACGTCTAGAGGACTCACCTGCAAGAGATAAAACAATTACTTCATATAAGCAAAAGATATGCTTAGAACGAAATATGTACTAGCAAGAGAAATCAAAGTCTCACCCCTCTCATCCGAGCACAATGTAAGGAAAGTATTATGATAGACTGATACCATTGACGCCATCCTACTCGAGCCGAGGATGCGATCTGGTAGGTCAACTTCAATATTGATGGGGCAAGAGTCATGAGTTTGTCCCTCATCAGCATCATCCCCTACATCTCCTTCAACCTCATGATCAGAGGTCGGTATTTCCTCATTTGGAACAAAGATTGGAGGACTCCCCATATGATGTTGACTGCACTTGGAAGATGAGCCAAAGCGACCAGTAACCTATCCATATGAGATAAAGGGCAAGAAGTTCGTAGAATCAGCCAAAATAATGAAATTAAAGGGAATGATATACGTATGGATATCTATACACAGAAAGAATCCTAAGATATATCGAAGGATGATGGTATATTAAGTCTTACCGATTTTATAGAAGAGGTAACTGTCTTTCCCACAGTAGCCGGAGCCGATGCGTTGGCAGTCTTGGTCGAGACTTCGCGAATCCATTCAAGAGGAGTAGCCTTCTTGGAAGTAAAACGTGAGGGTAACTTCATTCTGGCATGCTTAGCAGGGATATAGACTAGTGGGATCCTCACTGCTTTAGTGTTGACGAAGGCATAAGCATTGTGCCAAAACCGATGCCAAAACTGCACCATCTCCGGAGTACACCGTTGACGATGATCTTTTCCCGCTACGTTGACCTCATGCTTCGAGGTATGGAACAATTCACGGAAACTGCACCTAGTATATAGAAAGCATGCGCACGTGGCATCAAGATTTAACACTGGTGTCGAAGGAGGCATCTGCTTAAGCCCAAATTGGCGAATAAAACGCTGAGGGTTGTAGGCCTCTGGAACATAACCATTATTTCCTTCTACTCTAGCTGGAAAGCAACCCAAAAACACACTCATGATATACGACATTAAGTCGAATGATATGTGATTTTGGTTATTGAAGGACACAACACTCAATGTGAAATTAATTCGATAAATAACAGACTCTATGCCTGGCAATACCCCGAGATAAGGGCGGAATACAAACTGTGATTCATCATTTACCAAAAGGATGAGCCAATGCTCTTGAACCGTTTAGCATTATCCCATAGCACTACTCGTGGGCGTTGCTTTTCATCATCCGGGAAGGTACGAGGACAAGGGCAGTACTCTTTAAATATAAAGTGACGTAGAAATAAAGTGGGAACAAACGATTCAGTATCATACCTACCACACGAGGAGGACAGATCCTCTACCAACAGGTCCATCATGTAATAAAGAGTACCCAAGAACATGGTTGCAAGGGGAAATCAAGCACCCTGTGCCATACGTATCACCATGAGGAAGTCATGATCCTGCACTTTCTCATATGAAAAACCCTCGAAAAGATATCTCGAGAGGAAGATAGCAAGAAAAGCCTCAAACATATAATTTGAAGAATATCCAATACCAACGGACTCTTGGGGAACATCATCCTTGCCTTTCGTCTGCTTAATGTTCTTGAAGAACTGACGGATCCAACCACTGAAAGAGGACTGTGCCTTCGATTCCTTCGAACTAGAATGAGAAGAAAACTTAGAAGGAGTGGCTGCCAGAACTTGCGCCTTGGTTAATAGCCTGATAATGCACAAATCGTCGGCACTAGGAGTAAGGATGGCTGGATCAGTATCACCAACGACCTCCAGACCAAGTAACAAATTGACATCCTCTAGAGAAGGGGTAAACTCACCTCTAAGCCGCTACAAATGTATGAGTAGTAGTATTCCAACGACAAATCAACTGAACTATCAACAATAATATTCGACTCTGTGCAAATCTGGATAGCATCTCTCAAGCTGCACTTCCGAAGCTTTTTCCAAAAATGTCAATATCCAGAATATCTCGGCATCACTCACGCCAGCTAGTGGGATGACCGGGATGCATTTTAAATCGCACCTAACTGGGTGGGTAAGTCTCATACTGTAAATTAATACGAGGGATAGATGTCAAAGGAGGATCTATACCACGCCGGCATCTGTTCACGAGAAAAGACACGCCTTCATATTCGCAAGACCGTCTAGCATGATGGAGCTAGGAGGTACTCTCTTCCAAAGCCAATCATCAATAAGAGGACTATTTGTCCAACTTGTTGGAGTACGAGGAGCACCATCCTCGTCCGAGTCCTCCAAGGGAGTCGGCCTGTGATGATCCTTCTGCTTTGCCAAAAGGATTTAACGCTAAAAGAAGAAACATATTATTAGTCTTATAGAGACAAATAAGGGCGTGAAGAGTAAAAAAAAATTGATGATGTCAGCATGACATCATGGTATAGGCACACGCATAAAAAAGAATGAGGGTCAATACCAGAACCCAATCTTGTGAGGATAGGTACAAGCGTCGGAAGCAGAATCACTGGGGTGATGTGGCACCAGACAAAAAAAAAAGAAAAAAAGAGAGAAAAGAAGACCGAAAAATTGATAATGAATTTTATCAGACCAGAGGGGACTAATATAGGCATCAATTGTAGAATCCCAATCCTATGAGAATTGGTACCATAGCAGGAAGTGGATTCCAAGTAGATGATGTGGCACCAAACCAGTGGGGGCTAATATAGGCATCAATAGTTGAATCCCAATCATGTGAGAATTGGTACCATAGTAGGAAGTAGATTCCAAGCGGATGATGTGGCACCAGGTAAATAATTTATTTATTTATTTACCTATTCAAATTCAAATAGCTAAA
>JAUPMG010033200.1:0-14582 GCA_031762675.1 Pachysandra terminalis | reverse complement strand
TTTTGGAGCATAAATCTCCACCCTTAGTTTCCTCCAACCAAATCTAAACCCTCAATTTCCAACTAACCTAGATTATTTCCACAATGCCATTAACTCAAAGAGGCTAGGCTATGCTATCATATCGCTCACAAGGACCATACAAATTTAAGAAATGCATCATATGGTTTGATTTTCACCCGATGCTAAATCAACTTGGCAAAAATGCAAGTAAAATAGTATAAAGCAAAATAAATTAACTAATTAGCAAATCGGGCCGTTACACCCATCTCCTAAACACTCTTAAAACACATCATCACTCTTCGGTGGATTCATCAGTGGAAGTGGTCCACCCTAGTCCCCCAAGATTTCTCTTTAAAATTTCTCAAAATCTCTCTTTGTCAGTGGATCCTTCAGTGGGTCATCGGTGGGCCGATGAGGTTTGGTCGGTGGACCTACCCCCCCACAAATGTCAAAAATTCTCGCGGTCGGTGGACCGTCCACCCGCCAACGACTCGTCGGTGGACCGTTGGGATCCGCCAACGGCTTCGCACAACACAAGTTGGCCCGTGTCGGTGGGTCTGTCGGTGCACCGACCACTTGCCGACGGCTTCAACTACACTGGTTAGTCCCTGTCGGTGGGTTTGTCGGTGCATCGACCCCCCACCGACCGACGACGATTTTGCGAAACTAGGTTCTCCCAACTTCACTAAAACTAACTCTAGGTCATTCCAATCCCCCAAACAGATTCTTAATTACTCAAATAACATTCTAAAACATATTTCTACTCATCCTAAACAATTTATGCATCAAATCAATGTATATTAAGCTTAGGTTAAGTTCATGAACCCTAGTTTAGGTTTTTAGCCTAAATCTCAGATTTCCAAGTTAATGCTACACATGATGCTTAATTCAACATGTTATTCATTCATGTCTACAACATTTAATGCTAAGAAATTATAAATACCAAACACCCAAGATATTGGAAGTTTACTCGCCTCGTGCTTTTGATGTCGCGGGTTCCTCGTGCTCGATCTTCGGATGTCGCGTTCCTCTTCGATTTCCAATGCTCCAAGCTTTCTTCCTTACCTTTGATGATGAAAATCCCTCCTCCATGGTCTAGGGTTTCACTCTCTCCTCTCTTCTCTTCAATTTCTCAAAACAAAGGGTTATGAGACAAAGGGTCGACCTGTTTGGTTCTGCTCAAATGGGTTTTCATTTATTTGGTGATTTTAACCAACTCTTAAAGTGTTATATTTGGAGCTATTTCACACAGTGTTCTACTTTTCTGTAGGAAAATTTTACTGGTTCAACTTTGTTCATTAATTAAATGACCAAAATACCCCTTTCTCTAGATTTCGAAATTTTGCAGGTCGTTACACAAACACCTTGCATTCTAAGGATTTTTGTTTGTGATACAGATGCCCTATTAAGATCGAGTGGTTTTCAGAGAGTCCTTGCCAAACAATTTGATAGCAAGCATTCTGGACGGACAAGGCAGTTAGAAGTAGAGAGAAGGAGGAAAGTTTTTTGGAGGATACGGACTTGGTCGGGTAAGTTTTTCTCGTGCTAATGTTATATTGTGATGAGACCTTATTTTTTAAAAATACCTTTTTATGCATTCTAAATTGGATAAATTGCAGGTCATTTAAGGAGAATTGGTGACCCCCATTCTGAAGATCCCATTGGAAATGTGGATCTAGATAGTATCGACCTCGGCCCATTCTTCAAAGATGTCGATCTCATGAGTATTTCATGCCTTTCAACTGAAACACCATTAGAATTTTATTTTTTCTATTTTGTGGTGTAAATATTCTAAATTAGCTTTTCATTTGCTACTAGATTCTATGATACTAGATTGATATGCAATACTTTTGTTCTCTTTGACCATACTACAGATTGATTTTTATTTCAATGTATGTCTAGGTGTTTGTGGGCTTCTAGGTTTGTGTTTGGAGGATCTCCTCTCCTGCTTGTGGTTGTAGAGTTGACATGTTCTATTGTGTTGGTTTGATTCTCTATCCTCCCTATGTGTCATCTAATATTTTTTTTGGTTACCATGGTCAACTGGCCATGCAAACCTGTTGTTGTATGTATGTCTCTCCTCCTTTGTGTGTATGTAGTGTGTGTGGTGTGTCTGTGTGTGTAGTCAAGTGTGCCTTTCAAGATTAAGGTGAAAAGAGTGACTTTTGAAGATGGCTCCTCATGCTACCTTTTGGGTTGTTTGTGTGCTGATCCTCTTCTGCATTGTCTTTCCCTTGCTTTTGTCCTGCTATATGTGCTAATTGTTCTGCTTTCTGATACTGATTATTCTGTTCTTCTGCTGGTTACTGGGCACCTGTGTTGTTGGTGTCCTTCATAGTACTTGCTGAGGTTTTTGGCTGCTGTTTCGATTGTCATGCTGCTCTCTTATACCTTGTTGTTGTAAGTGTTCATTGGTCTCTTGATGTATTCTCTGTTCCTGAAAATATTTTAGCATATTTTATTCTTGATGTCTTAAGCTGATCTCATGACCCACCCACCAACAACTGAACTTAAGTTTTATTCTTACTATGGATGCTGGTCGTTGCTGAACTAGTGTCGGATTGGGGTTGGCTATGTGGGGTGTTTGAACTGATGGTTTTGTGTGGGGATGGCTATTCTTGAGTTTTTCTCATTGGTCAGTTTGGTTATGTTTTTGTTCAACTTTGAAAAATGTTAAAGAAAAAAGTGTGCCTTTCTTATCAACTATACCAAGAAACAGTTGTGCAGGTTGTGCAAGCTCATTTATCGAACATTATGAAGTGTACCAAGAAAATTCAAACAGAATACGAGTCCCTGAAAACTTACATTGGAGGTAGGGTTACTTCTAAGCGTTTGACCCATGAAGAAATGCCCGTGTTATCGAGAAATGCTGAAACCTCGGATCCACCAGTAAATGAAGGTACACTATGTTTCTTATGATTTTTATATTCAAGATCTCTGTCTCCCTAAAAATATTTTATTAGTGCAGCTGATTTTCCTCCCTCCAATCCCAAAAGGGATGCATCTTGTGATGTTAGATCATCAGGGGAATGCAATACCTTTGTGGGTGATGACACTCCTGAAAGTGTGCCTTCGACCAATTTAAAGGAAAAGTAGGTAACAATTCCTTTACCTGTTCAATCAGTAACGATTGAGATTCCATATGAACGCATAGAATCTCAATCAGTTGTGGTTGAACCAATCAATGAACAAACCACTTATGTACATCAACAAGAAAATGTGGTGGATTCAGGAAATTTAAGAAGATCTCATAGAGAAAGGCGATATGTTATTTCTAATAACTACATTGTGTATTTGTAGGACCAAGACTTTGACATTTGTGTCAAAGAAGATCCCATTACGTTTTTACAAGCCATGAAGAGTGAAGAATCTGTTCAATGGATGAATGCCATGAAAGATGAATTGGCATCCATAAACAAGAATGATGTCTGGGGCTTTGTCAAATTGCCTATGGGGTCTAAACAAATCGGTTGTATATGGCTCTTTAAAACCAAATACGACTCCAATGGTAGAATAGAACGACATAAAGCCAGACTTGTGGCAAAAGGTTTCACTCATAAGAAAGGAACTGATTATAAGGAAACCTTCTCTCCAGTTTCAAAGAAAGATTCCTTTAGAATTCTTATAGCATTAGTATCTCATTATGATCTTGAGTTGCATCAAATGGATGTAAAAACGACTTTCTTAAATGAGAGTCTAGATGAGGAAATCTACATGAAACAACCAGAAGGCTTTGAAGAGCAAGAAAAGAATCACCTAGTATGCAAATTAAAAAAATCCATTTATGGATTAAAGCAAGCCTCCCGACAATGGTATTTAAAGTTTAAACATCATTATTTCCTTTGGATTTAAAGAAAACATTGTTTATGATTGCATATATTTGAAGGTTAGTGGGAGCAAATTTATTTTTCTAATTCTATATGTGGATGTTATTTTGCTTGTTAGTACTGATTTGAGTTTATTACATGAGACAAAGAGTTTTCTTTCAATGAACTTCGAGATGAAAGACATGGGTGAAGCATCCTTCGTAATAGGAATTGAAATTTATCGGGATAGGCCTAACCGGCTACTTGGATTGTCACAAAAGGCCTACATTAACAAAGTTCTTGAAAGGTTTAAAATGATAGGTTGCTCACCTAGTCCAGCGCCCATCATTAAAAGTGATAAGTTTAGTAAAGATCAATGCCTCAGGAATGCAATAGAGCGATTACAGATGAAAGACATCCCTTATGCTTCTGCAGTCGAGAGTTTATTATATGCTCAAACTTGTACTCGTCCAGCCATCAATTTTGTAGTTGGTGTGTTAGGAAGATACCAAAGTGATCCTGGTATGGATTACAGGAGGGCTGGAAAGAAGGTAATGTGTTATCTTCAATGCACCAAAGACTATATGCTCACATATAAGCATATCAATCATCTTAAGTGATTGGTTATTCAGATTCAGATTATGTTAGATGTATAGATAGCAAGCATTCTACATCATGGTATGTGTTTCTATTTGCCGATGGAGCAGTTTCGTGGAAAAATTCGAAGCAAACTCTTGTTGCTTCATCCACAATAGAAGCAGAGTTTATAGCATGCTATTAGGCCACTTCACATGCTTTTTGGTTAAGGAATTTTATCTTAAAGCTTTAGATCATGGATTCTATCTTTAGGCCACTGAGAATTTATTGTGATAATTCCACTACAGTTTTTTTCTCCAAGAATAACAAAAGTTTAAGCACATCAAAGCATATCGACATAAAATATTTGGTTGTTAGGTTGAAGATTCGGGATCATCTAGTGTCAATTGAACAAATCAGCACAAAACTGATGATTGAGGATCTATGACTAAAGCATTAGCACCAAAGGCTTACAAGGAACATGTCCTTAAAATGGGTCTGGATGCTTAGTTGTATGAGGGTATTATGATTTGTTTCAACAATATAAGATATCATGATTGAGAATATTCCGTTTATTTTCTGTTTCCAATTATGTGCACATATGGATGGATTTATGATAATAGGATTGTCATTGGTTGACATTATAGTTGGACCTTTATACATAGGTATAATGACTTTTCGAACCTATAATCTTCCTCATAAAGACTTGATTGAGTGAGTTGTTAATGTTGTGGTACATTGAAGAAAGTATGTCAGATTAATGATATATAAGCACCATGATCCGCATTAGCAGTTTATTTAATCAACGCATATTGGAATTCCTAATTGATCTTTATGATGGTTCTTGGGATTCCATAACCTACAAGGTGATTTAATGTTTATTTAAGTGACTTTTGATATTTCAAATGCATGTCTCTTGGAATTCAAGTAGGGAAGCCAAACCATTCCTCAAGTACACTTACCCTTAATTAATTAGGATAAGATAAAGAGTCATTTTATTTATGAGGATTCATTGATGTAATGAATCCATGAGGCTATATAAAGGGAGGCTCTTTGTCCGTATGTCCACTCATAACAATTCACAAGTTAGTGTATTGTGGCATCCCATCACTAAGTCAAGCTTAAGGATGAGTAAAGAGAGAAGGCACAAGGCTTTACTTGGTATCAAGGGTGAGCATCTCTACAAGTCGAAAACAAGTCACCATTGCTTTACAAGATATGACTTAAACTTTTTTTTGCTAATAGAAAAATTTATTTTTGTTGATAGTTACAAACATTTCTAAACAAAAACAATTTAGTCGTTATGGCAAAATGGAAGTGGAAATGGAACTCCTCCTGTACGAAGAAATATTGCTTTTTATAAGCAAGAATTTTACTTTTGAGTGATAAGAACGAAAAAAGTGACATGAGGATATACTGAGGTGGTGGAATATGACATCAATCAGTATAAGAGAAAGTAAACAAGGAATCTTTTCAATAACTCCATTAAGTACTGGTGATCAGGCAGTCTAATTAATCCCACTAAATACGTAGCGCTAACTAGAACATGTGCGTACATGTTTACTGGGTATAACCGCATACACTGAATCATTCAATAAAGCTATTACCTACTATAAAGTTGCTTTTCACGTGTCAGCTGTTAACAACAACTGCACGTTGATTAGACCGTTTGGTAAAAATGTGATATTTGAAACAGCTTAGAGATATCTGACCGTCCTTATCACCAAAAAGGAAAAGCTTCTTGGAGAAGAAACCTTTTTGAAATACAACTTATGGGGGAACGCCACGTGTCCCAAACCTAACAAACACGAGTTAACTGCCTTTGGAATGACCAAAAGATAAGGATTCACATTCCTTATGACACAAGATGATTGCCCTTGAAGTAATCAAAGGATTATGGATTTCTCCATTCCTTCTAAAGGACATTGTCCCTTTTGAAGGTCATATACAGGAGTACACTACACTTAATGGACTCCTCAAACATATGAAACTTCAAATAAAATCTCAAATTCACATCTACTCATTCTCAAGAAGAGACTTTGAGTGATTTTATTGCACTACTTTTACATTTCAAGGGTAATTCCCTTGAAGATAGATCTTTAAGGGCGCTTTTTATGCCTTCTAATTCAAAAGTCGCCCCTGGATCATATCCATAGACTTTGAAGGACCCTTTATCAATTTCGGTTTTGAAAGGAGTGCGAAAGAAGTACACTTCCTCCTACTAAGGTGAATTCGAAGGCCAACCACCTCCAGATGGTGAACTCGAAATAGGTATATTTCGTTCTGCTAAAGTGAATTCAAGGCTAACCACCTTGAGATGGTCAATTCGTCAAGGGTTAGTCACCCTAAAAGGACTAAGGGCATTGTAAGAACCTGAATAATCCCTAAAAAAAATTTAACTTGAGATCTTAGGATAGAATAGTAATATGATAATTAATCTTATTAATAAATTAGGATTTAAAAGTCATAAAATCCTTAATCTTATAAAACATGTCAGAAACTCTTAAGTCATCTAAAACTAATCAGGTACGCCAGATAGACTTAGGATGCAGTATTGGTCAGACAATTTGACTTAGCAGATATATAGAAAGTAAAATCAATTAGCAAGATAATAATTGGTTTAGACAACTTGGAAGATTCATATAGAGCCCCTAAACTTATTTGCAACATAAGTAATTTATAGGGTAATTAAATCGGTGATATAGAGGTAGAAACCCAGATTTACCCCTACAGCTGTTTAATTTACAACTTTGCCATTAGAACCTATAAATAGTAAAATTAGGTTTCATAACCTCATTTCTCATCTCATTTTCTTGTGGAGCTCTTGAAGAAGAAGGGGGGAAACTCCATATCCTCATATGCAAGGAGATGCAACCACGGACGCAACCTGACGACGCCCAAGTTGAGTATTCTTCAATGCTTGTGTGCTTATTTATATTCAGCGTTGTAATCATGGGGGAAGATCATGTTTGATTGCGTTCTTCCTTCCCCCATGAATTTGGTAGATAGTTTCATGTTTAAGGATTCCAACCCCATGCTTTTGAGAGCCCATCCCTTGTAAACAACCTATGTGAACCGATTCTTTGATTCCAATTCTTCTAGGATATGGAATTTGGGGAAAGTTAGTGAAACCTTGTGTAGATTAATTTCCTTGACCTAGAACCCATTTTCGAAGCTCCCTTAGGTGGTTAGCAACCTCTGGGTGAAATTTCCCCTAAAAAGGCCCTAATCCCGAGCTTCAGCGACCTCCTTGGCGTGCCAAAGAATACGCTGAGCACTCTTGGGGATTTTCCAATTCTAGAAAAGCCACCGAGACCATTCTCGGCGCACCGAGAACCTCACCGAGCCATATTTTTGGATTTGAATTGAGACTTGATTTGACCTAATGGACCCACCTGGACCAGTTCCCAAGTTTTTAGATGATTTGGCTTCACTTTAGCATTCTCTGCGCACCGAGGGTACGCCGAGAAGCCCCTTGGTTCATTTGTAGATGTTAGGCCATGGACACGTGTAATATCCCTAACCTTGTTGATCTAGTATGTTCTTGGTGTTGGTAGCCTTACCTAACCAAATAAGACCCTTCATACCAAGGTTTAGCCTTTCTTGAGTTAGCCCGATAGTATGAGATTCTCAGGAACTTGTGTAAACAAGCCCCAAACCCTCCCCTTGGCTCATTTCCCTTGGTGTATGCATGTCTAAGTGTAGAATTGGCACTTGAGATGCAACATGGTGTTTTATCTATCTATGTGGATGTTTAGTTTTATTTATTTTCTTCATTCCTTTGACTTACCTCTTACACATAATACCCTTGTCTGATGCATATACCCAGATTGCACATATCATTATCCTATCCCTTTAGGCTAGATGGATATATGTATGCTTAAGAGTGTGGTGTTGTGCACTACTACACCCTTTAGTGTTGTCAGATGTTTATATCCTACCTACGCTGATTATATCATGTTCCTTATGCATGCTTAAAGTGTGATATCATGCCTTAGTGTGTGTATGTTTTAGTGCTATCCATTGCCCTCAATCCTCAGACCAGTTTCATTTCTGTATTACTCCTTGTTAGATGTTCATGCCCTCTAGGTGTAGACTTTGACTCATCTATTACTATGTGATGATTGCCTACGTATGTGGGTGAATGGTGTTGTTTAATGCCTCCATCTCCTTAACCTGTTAATACATGTATAGCCTTATGTTTAATGCACGTATCTTACCTACACCGATTATATAATATTCCTCTATGTTTAGATAATTATGTATGCTTAGAGTATGATGTCATGCTTTAGTGTTTGTATGTTTTAGTGTTACTTATTGTCCTCATTCCTTAGACCCACTTCATGTCTGGATTACTCCATGTTAGATGCTCATGCCCTATCTGCCTGCATGTAGTTGGTCATATTCCTTATGCTTAGATGATTAGTTATATTTAGGGTGCATTGGTTTGCACTATTGTGCCTTGTAGTGTAGAATCATGAGACTGTACCCATGCAATTTTTGAATTGAATATATATCTGTGAATCATTGTGTGTTGTATTAATTAACGGACTTGGATATAGTGAGTTGCATAAGTGTTGGGTGGGGTCCAGGCCCATGAGTTGGACCCAACCCCACTCATGTGAGTTCTGAGAGCTTAATGCTCTCACACGTTAAAGAAAGAAAAAAAAATAAACAGAAAAAGAGAGAGAAGACTTGAGAAAAAAATTCAGGGTTTTCTCTTTGGGTGAAGCAAGAAGAAAGGAAGCTAGGGTTCTCTTGGGAGTTCATCTAGGTGCTCGAGAAGAAGGTGTTTTTATGCTTATTCTCTTCACTCTTCCACCACATTACTTTTGGGATTCTTCAACAAGATTGGAAGGCTTTGTAGTTGTGGTGAGTTGTTGTCTTTGTTGAAGCATAGAGTACTTTTGGGCAAAAACTTGAAAAGAAACTATTGTACTATTTCTAGTTTTGAGATAGTGGAGTTTTTGCTCGGAGTTGTCCTGTGGTTTTTCCTTTCTCATTGGAGGGTTTTTCATGTAAATCTTGGTGTTATGGTTTGCCTTCTCTGTGTTTGATATTTTGCCTCTATTACTTGCTTTATTTCCTATTGTTGTTTTTGGTTTGGCTTGACTGTATTTTTCAGATTTGTGTTGGTTACTTTGATTTGCACATAACCGGGAAGAAAACTCTCATACCTTGTCTTCCCCAACAAGTGGTATCAGAGCAAGGTTGTTTGGGGTGTGGTTGTGTGTAGATTGAAATGGAAGGGTCGATAAATAGGATGGTTAGCCTTAATAGCTCAAATTGCTTGATTTGGATAGACAAAATGAAAGATATTTTGTATTGCAAAGACTTGTATTCACCTATTGAAGGTGATGAAGCCAAGCCAAAAGAGATGAGCAAAGATGAATGGAAGAAACTGAACAAAAAGTGTATTGGTCACATTAGGCAATGGTTGGATGATAGTGTATTCCACCATGTATCTACTGAAACATATGCCCATTCTCTTTGGAAGAAGCTAGAGGAATTGTATGAGAGGAAAACAGCAGGAAACATTGCAAAACATTTGAATGAGGTACAAGGCATTGCGAATCAGTTGTCTACTATGAAGATGGTTTTAGATGATGAGCTTCAAGCTTTGTTGCTACTTAGCTCATTACCAGATAGTTGGGAAACCTTGGTAGTGTCACTTAGTAACTCAGCCCCAAATGGTGTGCTTACTATGAGTGAAGTTACTAGTAGCTTGCTCAATGAGGAGACAAGAAGAAATCAAACGGGTAGTGATAATTCTCAAGCTCTTGTCTCTGAGAACAGGGGTAGGAGTAAGCTTAGAAAGCAGCATGGTCGTGACAAATCCATGAGGGAATCAAAATCAAGGGATAAGGTGAAGTGCTTTCATTGCGGTAAAGAAGGCCACATGAAAAGAAATTGTAGAGAGTTAAAGAGAGAGCAAAAAGAAGGCAAAGCCAAAAATGGTGACAAGGAGACTGTTGTCATTCTTGATAGTGATGTGAGTGTGGTTGATGGTTGTGATGGTGACTACATTAGTGTTGCATCTTCTTCACAATTGGTTGATTGGGTGGTTGATACATGTGCTTCCTTTCATACTACTTCACATAGACAGTTTTTCTCATCTTACATGTCAGGAGATTTCAGCTTTGTGAAGATGGGAAATAATGGTTCTTAACTAGTTGTTGGAAAGGGAGGTGTATGTATTGAAACTAATATGGGAATGAAGTTGATGTTGAAGGATGTAGGGTATGTGCCAGACCTTCATCTAAATCTTATACTTGCAGGTTCCTCTGATGATGAAGGCTACCAATTGGCTTTTGGTAAAGGGTGTTGGAAGTTGATCAAGGGTTCTCTTGTTATTGCTAAAGGCAAGAAGTGTTACTTCCTTTACAGAACGCATACACATGTTTCCTATGGTGAAGTTAATACCACTATGGATGAGACTTCAACAGATTTGTGGCATAGACGACTTGGCCACATGAGTGAAAAAGGTATGCAAATCCTAGCAAAGAAACAACTTCTCCCAAACTTGAAAGGTATGTCCTTAACTCCTTGTGATCATTGTTTATTTGGCAAGTATCATAGAGTTTCCTTTGCTAGGAGTCGTCCAAAGAAGAAAAGAGAAATTTTGGAGTTGGTATATTCTAATGTTTGTGGTCCCATAGAATTGAAGTCTCTAAGTGGTAACTCTTATTTTGTTACTTTTATTGATGATGCTTCAAGAAAAGTTTGGGTGTACTTACTGAAATCTAAAGATCAAGTGTTTCAGTTTGTTCAGCATTTTCATGCTAGGGTCGAAAGGGAGACATGATAATTGTTGAAGTGTCTCTGTACAAACAATGGAGGGGAGTACACCTCAAATGAGTTTGAAGCCTACTGTACCAAGCATGGCATAAGGCATGAGAAGACAGTTCCTCGTACACCCCCAACATAATGGTGTAGCCAAGATGATGAATCGCATAATCATTGAGAGAGTTCGAAGTATGCTATCAATGAGCAAGTTGCCCAAGTCCTTTTGGGGTGAAGCATTTTGTGCGGCTTGTTACTTGATTAACAGGTTTCCATCATTTCCTCTGGATGGTGATATACCAGAGAGAGTTTGGACTCAACAGGATGCTTCATATTCTCACTTAAGGGTGTTTGGGTGCAAAGCTTTTGTGCATATACCTAAATAAGAAAGATCCAAGTTGGATGAAAAAGAAGCTTCATACATATTTGTGGGATATGCAGACGAAGAGTTTGGGTACAGGCTATGGGATCCAAAGAAGAAGAAGATAGTCAGAAGCAGAGATGTGTTTCATGAAAACCAAAACATTTCAGACTTTGAGAAAGTTGAAAAGCCAAACCAGGTTAGTGATGAGGTTATTGACCTTAATCTAGTTCCATCTCCATTGCCACAGGTTGTAGATGCGGATGAGGTGCAAGAAGAGGTGGTTGGTGGAGATGATGTACCAACACATGAGGATGTTGAGCAGGAGGAGCAAGACTCTCCACAAGAGGTTGCTAGATCTCAACTTAGAAGATCTAGCAGAGATCATCAACCATCAAAGAAGTATCCAGTATCTGAATATATACTACTTACTGATGAAGGAGAACCAGAAAGTTTCCAGGAGGAATAATCTCATAAAGACAAGGACAAGTGGTTGAAGGCTATGCAAGAAGAGATGAATCCTTGCATAAGAATGATACTTATGAGTTGGTTGAGCTTCCAAAGGGCAGAAAGTGGATTCTCAGGTAGATGGGAGCAGATATCTTGCAAATCCAGGGAAGGAACTTTGGGAAGCAGTAAAGTGGATTCTTAGGTATCTTAAGGGAGCTTCCAAGTTGTGCTTGTGTATTGAGGGTGCAAAACCAGTTTTAGAAGGCTTTACAGATGCGGATATGGTAGGTGACCTTGATCGTAGAATGCCTACTTCAGGTTATTTGTTTACTTTATTAGGGGGAGCTGTTCCTTAGTAGTCCAAATTACAAAAGTGTGTTGCTTTTTCTACGATTGAGGCTGAATATATTACTGCCACAGAAGCAGGAAAAGAGATGTTATGAATGAAGAGATTTCTCCAAGAGCTGGTTTTGAAGCAAAAGAAATGTGTGGTTTACTGTGATAGTCAGAGTGCTATTGACTTGAGCAAGAATACCACATACCATGCTCGCACCAAGCACATTGATGTTCGGTATCATTAGATACGTGATGCTTGAGAAAAGCAATTGATGCTACTTGAGAAGATCCACACAGACAAGTATCCATCAAACATGATGACGAAGGATGTTCCTAAGGACAAGCATAAGTTTTGTAAGGAGTTTGCTGCCATCGACTCCATGTGAAGAGCCAAGGTTGGTGTTCCCTCCTCATGGCCCTAGAGGGGGAGATTTGTTGGGTGGGGTCCAGGCCCATGAGTTTGGCCCAACCCCATTCACGTGAGTTGTGAAAGCTTAATGCTCTCACACTTTAAACAAAGAAAAAAAAAACAGAAAAATAGAGAAGGCTTGAGAAAAAAAAATTTTGGGGTTTTCTCTTTGGTTGAAGAAAGAAGAAAGGAAGCTAAGGTTCTCTTGGGGTTTCATCTTGGTGCTCAAGAAGAAGGTGTTTTTGCGCTTATTCTCTTCACTCTACCACCACATTACTTTTGGGATTCTCCAACAAGATTGGAAGGCTTTGTTGTTGTGGTGAGTTGTTGTCTTTGTTGGAGCTTGGAGAGGTACATCTTATATATTTTCATCTACTTGTATTACCTCAAGTTTTGGGCAAAACATTGAGAAGAAACTACTGTACTATTTCTAGTTTTGAGATAGTGGATTATTTGCTCGGAATTGTCCCGTGGTTTTTCCCTTTTCATTGGAGGGTTTTCCACGTAAATCTTGGTGTTGTGGTTTGCCTTCTTTGTGTTTGATATTTTGCCTCTATTACTTGCTTTATTTTCTATTGCTGTTTTTGGTTTGGCTTGACTGTATTTTCAGATTTGTGTTGGTTACTTTGATTTGCACATAACCGGGAAGACAACTCTCATACCTTGTCTTCCCAACATATGGACATTCCTGCTGTAATAGCCCAGTCTAATACCCCCTGTAATACCCTCGAGTTTCGACTCACTTGTGAAATAAATTGACTTGTTGACCATGTTGTCCTATGAGTGGACTGTGTTGTTTTCGCCAAAGCTGAGAGAGAGCCCTTGTGTTGGTATGCCTCGCAGACTTGTGGTAAGATGGTTCCCAAGGATAATTCACAATAGTGAAACCTTGGAAAAAATAGTGAATCATGATTTTTCCCTACTGTTGGATGTGAATATGTATGATCCCTGAAGGCAATTCATGTTGATGATACCTTGGAGTATTAATGAATCATGATTTTTCCCTACTGTTGGATGTGAATATGTATGATCCCTGAGGACAGTTCATGTTGATGATACCTTGGAGTATTACCCATAATAAAAAATAAGTAGGGGGATTGTGCCTCCTTGGTTGAGAACCCTGAAAACTATGTTGCGCACATAGAATATCATATCCTTGAGAATGGCCCTGTATGGGGGGGGAATAGCTCGAGAAGACATCTTGCTCAAGGACTGATGGATCATGTGGAAACTTATTATATTTTACATACCATACAACATCACCCTTTGCACTTGCATTGCATATTCTCTTTTGATATTATTGTGAGCATCAAGTCACTACAAACTATGTCACTTTTAGCATAGATCGCTAACTGCCACTAAAACCTCAATAACTGCCTCTAATTATCCTTGTGGCGGTAATTAGAACCGTCACTAAAGGATCTGTAACAAAAGCCTAACGCAGCTGTCATAGTGACGGTTGTAGACCCCACGAACGATGAAATGCTATAATGGCGGTCACAAACCGCCACTAGTAAAAATTTGTAGTGGCTCTCACGAAACCGTCACTAAAAGTATCTATAACCGACGGTCTAAACCGCCATCGTAACTAATTGTAATAGTTTAAATCTTATAATAGTGGCGGTTTTGACCGCCACTAATACGCATATGTAATGTCGGTTGTTGGACCGCCACTTATATGTAGGGCTGTAAGTTTGGCCCAACCTGTTCGAAGCCCACTCGACCCAACCCTAATAATAGCCTAAACTCAGATTTTTATTTGGGTTCGGGTTCGGTTCGGGCTGGGTTTGGGCTTAGGTTTATAAACCCTAAAAAGCCCGGCCAGGACCGAATAGTTATTAGTAATAACTAAATATTTAAA